>CM039505.1:52708406-52790151 GCA_022432975.1 Begonia masoniana
ATAAGACTAGTAAAGAAGTTTTGCAAAAAATCTGCAAGTTTCTTGTCCAAACACAAAGGCAAAAGAACAGAACTTGGATATGACGATGAAAGTGACATTGAAGTCAGTGACGAGCTTGATGTGAAGGTTTCTTCTAGAGACTTGATTTCGCCTAGTGTTTTGATTTCACTCCATAAATGCAACTAATATCTCAATGTTACGTGATACGTTTTCTTTTTTCTCACTGCAGAAGCATAAGGTGACTACCAAGACTTCCTCGAAAAACTTGAGTAATTTGAAATCCTCCACTTGGCATGTCAAGAAAGAAAAAAAAGCATTGCTGGATTGTCAAAGGTAATTTAAATAAAATTTTATTGTCTAATTGATCTGCTTCAGCATTTTGAATATGTTTTTTTTTAGCATCTCCAATGGAAATGTCAACAGTTAACTAGAAGTTCGAAATGTGCAATTAAGTAAAAAAATAACATAAATTTGTTACATTGCATTTGTTTGATTGTCATCAATTCCTGAAAGATTTGATTTAAGGATAAATGAGCTTGTTATTAAAAAAAAAATTTACCTAGTAATCTTATTTTTTACTATTTTCATTTTTAAAGATTATCTCTTATCATGAATTGAACGCCTGTACATGTGCAAGCAAATGTACCAAGACCTTGTATTTGATGATACAATGTGTTTTCAGATGAGTTTTTCATGGTAAGAATTGTGCTGGAAAACAAACAAGCATTGTATTTCACACTTGTAGACCTCCGTGTGATTATCTATTTTTATCAAATGTTTATTGCTTCATTATTCTGTTTGTTGATTATTTGTTAAATCTTGTATTGGAGACCGGAAAAATTGTTTAGTCGTGAGATAGTGAAACACGCTGTTCTTCTTTTGCCGTGCACTTCGAAGGATGGTGAAATTGAGGTTGAAGACTTGATCGGTTGTAGAATTAAAGTTTGGTGGCCTATGGATAAACGGTGAGTATTTACCCTATCTTTCATGTGCTTAGCTACTTTTTCTATGGTCGATAAAATAGTTTGATCTTTACATGGACATTGCTAAATTGCAGCTTATGAATAATCCAACAGTAATTCTTTGTTCGGTAAAATTGTAGTTACAATCGTAGTTACATGTTTATATTTTGTTATCAACAGATTCTATGAAGGCACTGTCAAGTCCCATGTTCAAATCCAGACATTACCATATTTGTGGAAGCTGATGAGAGAGAGAGTTTCAACGTTTCAAATCCAGACATTACCATGTCTGAAGGTGATGATGTTAACTCAGGTAACCTATCTTATTATTAGCTTAGAATCTCTATTATTGTAAGTGAACATAGCATGGTCTACTACTGCTTTGGTGGAACAATGAATTCGAAAGATTGTAAAACATTTATAAACAAAATCTCGAGAGTTAGAATTCATTGAAATATTTCAGACGACTGGGGCATCTGCTGAAATTTGCATAAATTCTTCAATACTGAACAAATATGCTAATTTGACTAAAAGACATGGGGAATTTTTTATTATTAAACTTTAACATATCCAGTGAACTTAATTTTTTAGACCGACGATGCACCTAAAATTAGTATAGAAATATGGTGTATGTTGAAGTTAAATTTTGAATTTCTCCCTCATTTTTAAATATTTATTGATTTATCATCTACATTTTGCATGACATTTAACAACACAGATCTGATGGTTGACACTTAAAGAAATTTGTTTGATGACTATTAAAGTTATACAACATTTATACTGCAAAATAAATAATGTGAAGATTTTGCAGGATAGTGAAAATTTAAGTACGATTATTCAATACAATGTAGAAACCATTTGATTTCTGTCCAAATCAGGTGGAATCCATTGTTAATACACTGTCATTCTCCTGCATAACAAATACAAACTCTTATTGTGTGCTTCTCAAATTTATTGTGTGCTTCTCTCTAGGTGATTCGACCAGGGAACATGATGAAACGTTTACAGGGAACCTAGCATTTGAATCTGACAAAGAAGTTAATAAGCAACCAAGTGAAAAATTGGCTAGAGATTTGGGGAAAGACCCAAGCAATATGAAGGAATTTGATGAAGTTGAGAGACCTAGTATTGACACACACGCTGAAGACTCGAAGCTCCCTCAGGATGCTCCAAGTGGTGGGGAAGTTTCTCACAAGGAAGGCACAAAAGACAAAAAATCAATGTCAAGAGAGGAAATTAAGGAAGGAGAATCAGATTCAGATGAGAATCACGAAACCAAAGATGAAGAAATGAGTCCTGAAAAAGCGAAGGAAGTCCAAGTGGAGTCAGCGACTGATCATGCGGGCAAGGACATGTTATCGGATGATGAGCCTCTTGTACTTGTTTCTTTCCCTTCATTGAGCACATGATTTTCTTTTGTTTTCGTACAATCAAGTTTATAACTATCATCCAATGCAGAGCAAATGGACGCATCATGCTGGGAGAAGAGCCTTGAAGAAACAGGGTTGTAGCTGCTTTGAATCATTCAGAGAGATCCCTGTAGGGAGAATGTTCAGTTGATGATGAAGATGAAACTATTGTGCCATTCAACTGCATAAATGTGCCAATGAATACATTGACTTGGTTGTCCATCAGCTGCATGTAGAATGTGAAATAGAAGTTGACATTAGGGGGTAGGTGTTAGATTTCGGTTATAATTCATAGTTTGATGCATATTGCCGACCTTTGTCATTGAGAAATTAATGACCACATGTACATATTCATGGTGATGTATGCAATAAGCATGATGGAGTTGAGTTGAGTAAAATAGTAGAGTTTGTTGCAGGGAATATCCACCCTGCGAGGCAGAAATTGAAGAGCTTGATAGGCAATGCGGAAGTGTTCCTTTGAAACTTAGTGTGGTAGAGCATGATCGTGTTTCCATCTTTTCATTTGACCACGTCAATCTGCCTCTCCTTCCCTAGTATTTCAGTCATTGCTGTTTGTTTTTGGTGCCAAAGTAAGCATTTTATTGTGATGTAGGGAAGAAAAATTGGCTACTTTGTATTACATAATCAATCTCTCTTTTCTACGTACAAAAACAATAAATTTGACCATTCTCATGTTAATACAAGTACGCATTTTTATTTTGGTAGCATACCAAGCGTCAAAAACAAATCCAAGCTGTTCAAGAATCACACTAGTTAAAAGAGTAGGCTGAAGTCACAGTAAGCATACCAATTTGTAAACATATAGCGGATGTATATTATACACTTTCTCAACTCTATCAGCTGCCCAATCTCCTCCATACAACCTAAGGTCATGAAATCCACTGGATGCTTGGACATGAGGTTTTTGCTAAAAGTCATGACCGTGTAATCTCATCATTTCCAGTGGAAAACATCACTGACACTATACTAAACCAAACCAAATCTGATATAATCAAATCAGATCCGGTTTGGTTTGTCCAAAAACCGGACTATATCAAACTGCCCCACCACCTCTATGCCATTGAAGTCTAATACCAGTCTGGTCAAGAGCAGAATTCATCTATGGAGAAAAATGAACGGTTAATAGATTATTGGCAAATAAGTAAATAGACTGTTGTGTGCTTCCAGACCGTTAAAATCGGATTGAGACAGGATTGTCATATGAAGAGATGTACACATTTCTCGAAGGGCTGCAAAGGTTTTTGAGATCATCTTCCTTCGCGTACCAGCTTGGAATTATCTTGGACACATGAGGATAGAGATCTTTATAAGAGTTCCTTATTGTTCCTTCAGCAACCCCAGTAGCAACTGAAATATCTGCACCAATTTCAAAACTTTTATCGCATTGAAGTTGCGTTTTGTTAGTTTAACTCTATCAATTGAAGTTGCGTTTTGGCTTGGTGGATAGGATTGTTTCATTAAATTGCTTGTTAATCGTGCTGGTAATTAACTTCGATAACATGAAATGGCGCGAGATAATGGTTTTACATTGACACTGACTTGCTATGAACTATGGAATGAACATTTGATAGTAATATGATTAGAGAACTCGTGATAGATTATGAGTAGAGGTAAGCAAAATTAGCCAAAAAATGTTAGTTTAACTGACTCGTGCAGTTCGGTCTAGTTTTTTCGCTACAAGAATCGATCTCGATTCCACAATTTTAAGAATTGTGGGTAATAGCTTGGTTCATAGTTTTGGGGGTTAAAAACCATGAAAACCAAATCATGCGTTAAAAATTCGATCCGAAACCGGTTAAAACCGGATCCAAAATTCTAAAAAACCAATCCATACTAAAAAATCGGCCTAAAAATAACAAAAAATATATAATTTTAAAAAATAAAATTTTAAAATATCTTGGAAATAAATTAGGACTTAATCATGATTTATAGTTCCAGTTCCCAAACCCAAATTTGGAAATTGTGGACCCCGGATCGATCCCATTTTCACATCATTCTTTTGACTACAACACACATCTACCGTCCTTATCCATTTCAATTCTTCTCTTATGTCAACTGCAATTTTCTCCAACCAATAAATAATAATTTAATTTATTCTCATAAAATGGGTATTACGACACCCAATGACAACTAGCCATTTTGCATTCCGGGGCCACGTAGTTGATAGGAAGTCGGGGGTGGTGTGTGCTCTTTCAAGATGCAAACTTCCATTTTTTTCATTTTCTGACTTCTTTAGCAGAATGAAAAGCTGAAGATCTATCGAATTATGAATCAGGGCCCAGATTTTTTAAATGGTTTAAGATTTCATGGGCCAGGTATTCTGAATTTTAAACTCTTCCTTCACATATCTGCATGTATCTTTCATGATATTGTTACTGAACTGTACTATAATGCTGTCAAACTATCAGAAAAAGTTGTAAATATTTCGAAATATGCTCGTAATATGAAGGTTTTAGTATTGCCCCAGTGGAAGTGAAGTTTAAATTTTTACTTGCTGAATGGTAACAATGTCCCGTGGTGATGGCTGCTGGAACGCAGATCGACCGATCCCGCTCGGACAGCTGATGGAATGATGATCAAATCATCAGCTGTTTGATAGTCTTAGAAGACTCATTTTTCTTGCAGTTTAATCAGAGTTGAGATGAAGGGATGATCAAGTCAAAAGTAAAACTGAAATTTCATTGCTACTGATCTTGTTTCTTACATACTTCTCATACACCAAGGCTAAATTTCTACTTATCCTTACAGTTGTGCAGAAGAGATGTCTAAAGGCAAGATGGGAGGAATGCAGAGAAATAATACATAAAAATTAGAAAAAAAGCTAAGTCTAACTCGACTATACATAAAAAATTTGGCCTACATTCAAGAGACTCTCATGAGGCACATTCAAAATGACACTGTTCTCCCTGCAAATCTTCCTAAGAAAAGATGGTAACTTCGAGAAAAAATTGCAGATATAGTAGCCTGACTGTGGAAGTTATCTGCAACTATCTGCAACTTTTTCGATAATCAAACAGGCTCTGGCAACACATCGAAACATGTGGAAGTTCTTCGGCCCGATCCTCTTTACGAGAAACCTCTCTTCTTCAGGCACCGTGTAGACGGGAAGGTACTTCACGCAGACGAAAACAATGACAGAATGAATGGCGGGTAAATTGGTGATGAAATGAGAGAAAATACTTGGAACTCCGCTTGCCAGCTCGGTATAGACGAGTCTGATTCCCAGCACACAAATGAGTCCCAGACTGGGGCACAGTCCGAGAATCTAGGCCATCGAGACCTTACTGTGCATCTCGAACTCGTAGCGTTAGACCGAGCCGTAATGCCAAACATACATGATGATAAGAAAAGCAGCTGCGATCACGAGAGAAACCCATCCGCCTTGATTGATCTTGAAGAGCACAGTAGAGAAGTAACTGCCCTCTAAGATGAGTGAGAAGACTGGTGAGGATCAAGACGAGAATCCAGTGGCATCGCCACACTAATATCATGATAAGAATCATGAGCAATGTGGTCACAAGCATCACGAAGAAAAGAAGAGAAGAAAAATGATTGAAATCTTATCATAAACTTTACACAATCATGTTCAAATAATAATAATTCTTAAAATTTAGAACCAACGTAAGATCATTAATTTACATATTGTCTCAATCATTCTTTAAATAAATATACAATCGAAAACGAAGGCTTTGTACGAGAGTTTAAAAATATACGTGAATCGAAAATAATAATAATATTGATAGATGATTAACTTACCATAAGCATTTCCTATTTGACTTTTATTTTTGAATCTAGCAGTGACGGCAATACATAGAATCATGAGAATCCAATTAATATCTAGAATGTATATTTGCTAGAGAAACTTCTTTAAAGTGCGGAAAACATTTACTCTTGGAAAACAACCATGGGCAAGAGCCTGTTTGATTATCGAAAAAGTTGCAGATATAGTAGCCTGATTGGCGACTATAGCGGCGGCAATTGCAACAACAAATACAGGTCAATATATAATATTTGCAAATAGCAATCATCTCATAAGAAACGCTAGTAAAAGAAATGTTGCATCCACATGCCATTCATGCAATCAACAATCTGTGATTTCGTAAAGTTATCATGCGAAAATTTAAACTGAGAAAACTGTCAGATACATATATCATTCACCACTGCCACTGACATCAATTACTTAGTCATGTGCAAGGAATGATGTGTATAAACTCAAACCAACTATATTCTTTTTCTACAATAAATTTCATATTAAAAACGAAAAGGTACAAGAAGTGGGGAGAGAGAACTCCACTCAAACAAGAAACATCTAATGAAACACAATGTCCTTTGAGATCAGAAATAACTATACTAAAAATGTTACTTTCTAAAATACTTGAAACTACAAGTTCACTTAACAATAAGGTGGTTAATTTTATTCCATAGCTAACTATTCTAAAAAAAAATTATTATTTCGATGAAGTTAAGTAGTCTAAAATATAATTAGAACTCTTAATCTCCAAATTAGCTTCATCTTCTTATTGTGTATTTTTTCTCTCATACTCTAATAAGGAGTTAAGAAGTTAGTACGATTTGGTGGAAGTTATGGGAAGAAGTTATCGGAAGAAGTTACAAAGAGTTAGTTGAAGTTAAAGAAAATTAGTAAAATACTTGTAATTGAGTAATATAAATAAGATATAAGAATAGAAAAGGGGGGTAGAAAATATTACGTGTAATAGGGGGAATTCTAAATCGAGCAGTCTAGGGGGAGATTTCTTGGAGTCTCGAAGTACCAAGACATTTGTAATTTTATGTTGTTTCGAATAGCATAAGTGTTGATTGTTGTCATTCAGATTCTTATCAATTGGTATCAGAGCATCGAATCCTAAGGGAAACGATGGATAAATTTTTTTTTTCATGTGGTGAAGAGAGATTCAAAATTCCTGCTTTTAAAAGTCAAGATCCAGAGAGATGGATTTTTGGGATTGAGATATTTTAGCATTTACATATTGTCGATAAAAAGAAAGTAAAGATGGTGATCGATTGTTTTGAAGGTTTTGCCTTGAATTGGTATCAATGGAAGAGTCGCACACTTTTCTATTCACGGAGAGAATTGAGTATTATGTTGTTGGATCGATTCCGCCATTCCAAAAACGGAATCAAATATGATAGATTGTAAACATGGTGGCGAGAAAAATATGTTGAGTATTACATATCAAAATACTGCTAAAATATTAAAAATGGAGCGGATGAGACTACTGTCAACTCTGTAAAAGAAAAAGAAAACAATAATTAGAGAAGCGAAAATTGAGGGGAGAAGGATGGAGGAATGGAAACTTAAACAAAAGAACGTAAGGGAAGAAATCAAAATTGCAGTCAAGAAAACATTCGAGAAAGAGGAGGATCGAAAGATGTCAGAGACAACTTCAGGATGTATTTCTATATGTGAAAAAAATTTGACGAAGAATGCAAAGATTGTCAAGGTTGCGGAAACTCTGACGGTGGATGATGGTGGGATGATAATTCAACAAGTTAGTGAGGATAAATTTAGGATTAAAGCTAATGAAAGTACACTAAAGATGGAAAAAATTTGACGAAGAATACAAAGATTGTCAAGGTTGCGGAAACTCTGACGGTGGATGATGGTGGGATGATTATTCAACAAGTTAGTGAGGATAAATTTAGGATTAGAGCTGATGAGAGTGTTGACTTAAATAGTGTTTAAGTCTAAATATGTTTTTGATGATGTGTTTAGTAATGTAATTTGATTATGTTTATTACATGAGAAAAATGAGTTATGCATATGAAATTAATCGGTTGGAAATGCCCTTGAAAAGAGTATTTTAGTATTCTAACAATTGTGGTTGAGTGTACAGGGCTAAATAGTATAACATGGCTGAAAAACTAATAAAAAGAGTTGCATCCACCGCCAGCATAACGACAAAATGTACATCCACCGATTGAAGAGGAAAAGAAAACATCCACCTATAAGCGGAGTCGTTCAAAGAGTTGCATCCACCGCCAGCTAAACGACAAAGGCGGAAGATTTGAATGAAGACATCCACCGCTCGCTAAACGACAAAAGAGGAGTTATTCAAAGAGTTGCATCCACCTCTCGCTAAACGACAAAAGCGGAGTCGCTAAACGACAAAGGCGGAGTACATTTCAAAGGGATATCCACCGATGACATTTCAAAGGGATATCCACCGATGAAATTTCAAATACGATATCCTCCAATGAACTAAGTCTTCCGCCAGATTTCAAATTTACCGCGAAGCGATAGCAAAAGCCGCCCGAGCTTTAACTCATGTCCTCTAATGGCGAAGCACGAATACATGTCCAGAACGCAACGGCTAGCTGTCTAAGTACGGATGCTTCTCCAACGGTAAAATATTTCTATATCCAGAAAGAAGCATTCAATTTTGGAGCCGATTTACAGACAGAGTATTTAAGAAAAAAAAGATAGCTCGAAAGAAGAACTTTTGCAAAAATCATTCTCTGAGCCCTAACGAGCAAAATTTTTGTACTCTGTATTTTTCATCTACTCTTCTCGAATTCTGAACTTGAGATTTAATCTTTGAGGGAGAGTAGTTTGTTCTGATTTTACAAACTCACATTTCTGTAAAGGCAGTGGATTGTCGCCCGTGAAGAGCAATCCAGAATCTGTGTAAGGCAGTAGATCGACGCCCGAAAGTTTGATTTTGTTTTCTCGTGAGGATAAGTTTAAGGATCTTCAAGGGGGAAAAACCTTGAAGCGTGGATGTGGGCAGGTTTTGGCCGAACCACGTAAAAACTCGTGTGTTGGATTTTCTCTCTCTCTCCTTTACTTTTATTGTTTGTTTGTTTGCTGTTAGATTAAAAGTTTTAAAAAGGTCTAATTCACCTTCCTCTTAGACAATCTCGATCTTACAGAGAGTACACTAGAGATGGAAGAGAGAGAGACAAAGAAACATGTGAAAGACAAATTAACAGAAGATGTAGAATTAGAAGTGGAAAGAAGCAAAACTTTTGGTTTGGGAGAGAAAGTGGGTATAGTGGCAAAGGATGCGATTGATGTTCTGAAAGGTGAGGAGGAAGAAAATATCCTTAAGAAAAGGATTCCAAAAATCCTACTGCAATAACAACGACGGTAAGGAAGACGACAGAGAAATGTTTGAAAATTTGAACAGAAGAGGAAATAAGAAAAAATGCAGTCATAGCCGAAGATGAGGCGGCTGTGATTCTGATTGAGGAAGCTGAAAAAGTTGTTAAGAAAATAGTGCAGAGGAAGATCACAAATGAGGATTTTAGCTTGGTCGATGGCCATTGCGAAATGCGAGTGGGAGGAGCAGTTGGAGAATATAGTTAGGATTGGAAATTGGATACCCACTATTTGGGTTGTATTTGTAACCTCGTTCTCAGTTTAGGGGGAGATTGCTTGGAATTTTGAAGTTTCAAGGCATTTGTAGTTCTGTGTTGTTTTGAATAGTACAAATGTTAATTGTTCTGATTTAGATTCCTATCATACTCGAACCAACATATATAAATGAACCATTTGAATACTTGTTACAATATGCAGTGGCATAAGCACTAATTATCAAAATATTGATTTAAGAGAGACAAACAAAATTGGAATAGACCGATAAAAGGCATCCTGAACATGCTCTTTATGCTTCATAAGATAGGCAGCTTGTCCAGAATAAGCAAAAAGCACACAAGGAAACTCTACTATAGTAAATGCAATTTGTATAGCCGAAACTAGAAAGTGAGCCAGGTCAGCAAAAAGTGCCTCAGTGCCTGCAGTAATTTACTACCACTTGTGAGAATGAAATTTTTTGTTTTTTAATCATAAATGAGCATCGCAATGAAGTCAGAGAAGAAAAACTAAAAACTAGAAACTTTACCAGTTATGCTCAGCATAACACCTCCAAGAGAGGTCCAACCATCCCTTCCTCTTCTTTTGAAATAGCGGTATAGAAATACGGATGAAAACGCTCTTAGAACTGTGGTATCGTATTTCCAGACATTATATGTGCCAATACCTCCAATTAGAAGAAACCAAAGCAGCACAATTGGAGCAAAGAGCCACCCAAATTTATCTGTGCCATAGTGTTGCAAGCTAAATAGTCTGACTAAAATGACAACTGCTACAACCACTACTACATCTGTGAAAATGGGAAAAATTTATGTTTCAGGTCAAGAATCAAATACTATAGATCTGTGCCATAGTGTTGCAAGCTAAATAGTCTGACTAAAATGACAACTGCTACAACCACTACTACATCTGTGAAAATGGGAAAAATTTATGTTTCAGGTCAAGAATCAAATACTATAGATAAAGCAAAAGCAGGGGAAAATCAAAAGGACATGCTTGTTTTGCATAGTTGGATAGTACCATTGTTCAGTATGGGATAGTTCACCTTGATTCCACCAGCAGCAGATAAAACTGTTAGCATAGATTATGGTTAGCCAAAGTGAAATAAATGAAGAAAAAATCAATGAAGCTCACTTGAACAGTAATATAGTGATATTAGACATGGATCTTTAGAAAGTTTTTTTCTGAGACTTTACATAAGCAATCAATGGAGGACTGTATATTCCTATATAAGAAATCAAACAATAGGAAACTACTAAAAACTCAATGAAACAAAATAATAAGCTTTTTTTGTTTGTTTGGAGGCTGAAAATCCAGAAAAAATTATAGTTTACCCTGTAGTCCTCATTAAATAAGTAGCTATCCATAAATGTGTAACTATTTCTTCAAAATGTCAAAGAACAATGCTGCCATCTTTTGATTTCCTTTAGTTATGCTTCCTGTTTCACTTGAAATACCTACCTATTAGTAATTCATCTAAAATCTATCATTTTTCAAATGATGCATGTAAAATGATAAAAAAGCCATCATACTTTCTTCAATCAACTTTAATTTTAACATGAAGATTTGTACTGACTACTTATTGGGAAATAATTTTTTTTTTTTTTTTTAAGTTGGCCTCACCATGAAGTATAGCAGCTGGATAGTTAGATTAGAACATATGAAATCAATTATAGAACTTTTAAGACTTGAAATGTAATAATCTCGCAGTGGCATCCCAAATAGGAATTTGCACTTTCAACAAATGTTTTTGATAGGGGAACTTGAAATATATCTTTGACAAGAAATAATTATGTTTGGATTTTACCCTTCATACTGGCAACATTGAAAAACTTCATATGAATAAGCAAAATTGTAAAATCCATCGAAAAGAAAAAAGGTGTGGCAGCATAATGCAAAAGTTATCTCCTTTCGGTTAATCGATCAAAGAATAAGAATTTGCAGAATTTGCAAAATTCATGAAAACTATGTTATTTAGGTATAGTCAAAAGCTTTATTATCAAAACCAGTTTTTTTTCCATTGCAGCTATAGTAAAAACATATCCATCATTTGCAGTTCGCTACTGATACACTTTAAAGACGTCCTTTTAACTACAAAGTACTCAAAATAACATGCAATGCATTTGTACTTCATTTAAACATTCATAAACATAAAAAGTAGATAAATGTATTCGACATTGGATACCATTACAAATTTACAAATACAACGTGTAATACAAATCTCAGCATTTTTTATGTAAATCAATTGACGCAAATTACAATGCTCTAATCAGTTATATTTTACTCCAACCGCTACTTTCATATTGACTCTACCAGGTCCACATGCATGGAAAAGAGACCAAGAGGATTAGAACAATTGCGAACTAGAATATTAATTGGAATCTTTGCTTAATATTCTATAATTACATATGAAAATGAATCTTTATTGTAAAAACTCACAGTTAGGTATATATTTCTTTTAATTAAAATTCATAGACTGCATTAGCAAAGCAAGTCATCTCACAAAGATAATACATCATGTAAAATTTCACTCATGGGAATAACGTAAGCTCTAAAATACATTACATAGAAAAGAAGCAATATCTTGTTAAGTCGAAGCTAGAAATGTCATCTGACTAACTCTTAGAATAATTCACTGCTAAAGTAATGTATTTTACGTATTTATAAATATATAAATGTGTTTGTGTGCAAGTGTATAATTTGTTATTGTCAATTTCACTACAAATTGTATCAATTCCTAATAGGAACTTACTAGATCTTGGGACTAAAGAAGTAATACCTGATATTGCGGGAGTGAGAATACCATCTCCAATAACCATGCATGTGCCAACAAGGACAAGTATAAGCAGTGAATGTTTTCTGGATTGTCCCTCCAGCCATTTTTTAGTTGTTGCAGCAAATGATTTTTCATGAAAAGTAGAGCGACTGCACGTTGTCAGCTCCTCATCAGTTCGATGTTGGTTAGGAATGGTTTTTACTTTTCCACGTCGACATAGCAATGAATAAAGAGCAAAAGTTCCACCTGTGCAAATTAATGAGTTCTCATAACAATAATTTTTCATTCGATAGCCAAGCTGTATCGTTAGAAGTTCGTTAAAAAACTTATTTTTTACAAATTGTTTCTTTAATTCTTTCTAAATACATTTGAAACATGAACCAGATATGGTTAGAATGATCATTTACAAGTCAAACAACATAACTTGACAAAACCATGAATTTTTGTCGGATGCAACAAACAGACTGCATTTGCAACGGTAAATATATTCATTTCAGAAAAAATCTTGAATCAACACTTGATTAATTTTTTTTTTCGCATACATTCTTACACAAGCTAAATATTGGAATTGCTTACCTTGACAATTGTCATTCGCTTTGCACACTATAAAAACATATTTCAAGACTGGGATAAGAGTAAGTGAGTATATAATCAATGAAAGAGTCCCAATGATGTCCTCCGTGTCTTTGACTCCATAAGGAAATGTATTGTACAAAACATATAAAGGTGAAGTGCCCAAATCTCCATATACAACTCCTAGACTTTGGAATGCAAGCCGTAAGAGCAATAAAGTAGAAAACTTCTGAAAGAATTGAATAAAAATCAGCACAGAGGAAATCATGACTAACATAGAAGGCACATAAAAGTTTTGAAGACCTATAATAAGACTTAGAGCACTGAGAAATTCACTATTGCATGTCCAAACATGATGCAGTACATCAATATATTTAGAAAGCTGGAATGCAATTTACTAATGAAAAAAAGAAAGATGATCAGCTATAAATACAGGCAGAATAATGAAGATATAACCGACGTAACACATAAACAGAGAGAGAGAGGTACTTTTTCCACATTAGAGGTTGTGCTCATCTCAAAACTAGTACACTTCTAAATCCACCACCTCCACTATTGGAAATGCTCATGTCACTAAAACTATTTTCAATTCTTCTCAAGCCCATTGACTGTAAAGACATGAAACCTTCTTATCAATCTGCAAAATACTTTGCAAAAATTTAACACATTATCCACACCAAATATATCTCACAAAAGATATGACAAAAAAATAGCAGAGTTGAGAACACATATCTTGCTTTTGTCAATTTCACTCTGCATTACAAGCTTGTGCAACTTCTCTTTAAGACTCTCCATCTTGCAATACTGTTTTGCCGGAGCAACAGTCACGTTTTTTTTAGCCAAGAGAAATGACTTCATCAAAAGCAAAAATCAGCTCAAAAGCTGTCTTGCAAATCCCCTCTTCATCTAGAGAGACGGAATGTTCTACTACCTTGTGATACTTGACGAGATGATATTCGTCAAAAAAGTGGCATGATTAAATGTCCATTTTGAAATTAATAAAATGCAACAAAATTCAATTCCATTCTTCTAAGAGAGAACTATTCTGCCTCCTAAAATCGTAAATATCAATTAAATAAGTATTATACCTAGACACTTTATTTATTATACTAATAGCATAACATATCAAAGAAAAAAAATAAAAAATGAGAATAACAATGATAAGACAATTTAAAGGGTACATAGGAAATCATAAGAAACAAACATATTAATTAATTAAAACGAAACTAGAAAACCGAAAGAGGACCACAAAAAAAATGAAAAATGAAAATGACATTAATAAGACAATAAATAATAAGAAGAATAATAATTGTTAAACAGTTCACCCGCCTTGCACCAACTTGTTCACCAAATATAGAAAGAATTCTTGTGCCTTTTAGTCCATTTGTTAGAATATCGGCTAGTTGGCATTCTGATGGGACGCAAGACAGACATATTAACCTTTTTTCTAATTTTTCTTTGATGAAGTGCATGTCAATTTCAATATGTTTTGTCTTATCATGCTGTATTGGATTATGAGCAATATTGATAGTCGACTTATTGTCGCAGTAGAGCTTCATAGGACATTCTCATTTAATCTTTAAATCAATATGGATAATCTTTAGCCAAAGCAGTTCACATAATCCTTGAGCCATAGCTTTGAATTCTAATTGAGCTGATGATCTTGTCACTACATCTTGTTTCTTGCTACTCAACGATACGAGGTTGCCTCCGAGAAAGACACAATATCCCGTAGTTGACCTTCTATCCACTGAGGATCCTGCATAGTCAGCATCTGAGTATGCAATGTCTGGCCGAGTCTAAGCAAGATATACAAGTTTTCCCACTAACCGTTGGTACATTCTTTTGTCAACAACTGTTTATTTAACTTCTCCTAATTTTTTATTTGGATCCATTAAGGTAGAAACTGGTTTACACCCAATTTTTTTTGTCTCTGTCAACAAGTCAATCACATACTTTTGTTGGGATATAAAATTTCATTGTTTAGAATAGGCAACCTCAATAGCGAGAAAATATTTTAGTTTTCCCAGTTCTTTGATCTCAAACTCCTTGACTAATTTCTGCTTCAATTTAAGTTTCTCTCCTTTATCATTTCCAGTCACTATAATGTCATCCACAGACTAATAAAGCAGTTCCTCCACTTATAGCTGAATGCTTAATAAAGAGAGTGTGGTCTACTTGACTTTGTTTGTATCCGAACTCCTTTATAAGTTTTGTGAATCTCCCAAACCATACTCTCGGAGATTGTTTTGATGTGCCTAAGAACCCTGTCCGGCATTCACAAGCCAAGATATGTATCTTAACCAATGTTTCATTTAACCCGTTTGTGAGTTTTGCAGGTAAAGACCTTGTGAATAGCTTGGAGTTGAATTTCCAATATGAGAATAAACCTATCCATGCCCTCTCTCGAATAGCACGTCTAGGATCATCGCACATTGAAAGGGGAATTTGTCTTCCCTAAAGACAATTAAAGGTGAGGAGCTCTTCAATGACTTAGAGTGGAATCCAGATTCTCAGGACATGAACAAATACACGCATGTGCTTACTTGGGATTCAAGTGCCGGATCACTTCAAGAGGGAATTTGTCTTCCCGGAGACAAATTGATGTAACCAATTTACTTTTTATTGTTTTTGGCAAATATTGGCCCTCTTATTATTTTTGGCAAAACATTAGCCTTTTAATTACATGCATGCATAATAGGCATTTAGATTAGTTTGGGTGGTTAAGGCCTAAGACACTTAAGACATGGAGAGCGTGCGTGGCTTGACAACATAACCGAACCACACGCATGGAAGAGGCGCACAAAGGAAGGCTCAACTCCCATCGAATAAAAGGAGCACGCACATGCAAGCCCTCTAAATTGGATGGACCAAACATCAATCACTTAAGAAGCACAAGAGAAGGCCCGGACCACATTAAAAGGAGACGGCGCACCCACACTATCCATGCAGATGCGCCCATTTGAAGGCCTGACCCACATTTGAAGATGAGCGCGAATATACATCTTACAAATTTGAATTTCCATAACTCATCATCCCCACATGGACTTAAGATAAGTTGCTTTACAAGGATCTCTTCTTGACGGCTGAAGAATGGAGGAACGTGCGTGCGCACGGCCGAGATCAACTGATGTGAATCAAGATGCAACCAACTTCAAGCCCAAAGTTAAAGATCCATGCCATGATGCAGGGGATTTGAGGACGAATCTTTTCGAGGAGAGAGGGAATGATGTGAATCAAGGTGCAACCAACTTCAAGCCCAAAGTTAAAGATCCATGTCAAGATATTGGCGGGCCATCAAGAACCAAAAATTCTTTTCAACACGAGCTGAAATTAATAAATTTTTTAAGTATTTAAGAGGATGTTTGGAAGGAAAAGAAGATCGAAGATACTTGAAAACTACCTAAAGATTTAGTGACAAAAGGGATGAAAGCACAATAACAAAACATGCACATGCAAAATCCATGCATAATTTTCTTTTCTTTATCAAATTTAGCAAGCACTTATTTTCTAATTCTTGAAGAAAGATGGACCACGAATTTAGGAATGAGAGCCAAGAAATTCACCAATCAAATTGGTCTAAGTTTCCTTTTATTATGTAGTCAAAGTTTCTTTTTATTAATTTGTTAAGTTTCCTAATCTTTAGATGTTTTCTAATTACTTTCTTATTACATTAGGATATTTTGTAATTTATTTAAAGACATAAACCTTGCAGCATTAAATAAACAATATACACGATGTTGAGTTACACTTGGTGAGAATTTTCTCTTTGGTTCTTTGCGAAAAACTAGATCTTCTTCAAGTCAAAACTTGATAGCTTTGGTTCTAACCACAAGTTCGATTACGGGTCAACCTTCTTGTTTGATAACTTTGGTTCCGTCGGCAATGTTTGATTGAGGTCAAGTTCTTTATACTTGATTTCTAAAGCGTTCCTGAGTTTCTATTCCGCGTTGTTGAAGGGTCTCGAGTTTGATATACCCGTAGTTCTCATCGTCAACCATCACCAAGCTACCTTTTATTTTCAAGCCGAAACCCTACACAACCCTAGGCCATATTTAATCTTCATTTTGAGAACATTATATTCAGTAAAACTGGCTCGTTTTCCTTAAGGACCAAATGAGCAATTGGTCTCCAAGGTAAGTGTCTCGGCGGGTCTTAGTCGAGTGAAGTGTGCCTCTATTGCTTGAAGCTTTTGGTTGCTTGTAATATCCAAACCTTCTAGGGTTGGAAAATAGTAAAAAAAGTGGTAACTATTGCCCAAGTGCTGTTGTCACTCTCTTTGGAAAGTGACATTACCTAAAAGTATTATAGGTTGCTTACCGGATCAGCCACGGGTTTCTCTGCATATCTTTTTCATTTCTTCTTATTTTTTCGAGTAATATTCAGGACTTAATCATCATTCACCAGGTAAGTTCTCTTTAAAATTTCATATCATTTGGAGCTTATTTGAAAAAGTTATACATGCTGCATTAAGGTGCTTATCGATTTGAGCCAAGAGGCATCAATCCTTTACTTTGATTGCAATACTCTTGGATTTGCAAGGCTAAGGCATATCACCCATAAAGGGCCTTTTTTAGTTTGCACACCTTATTACCTATGTTTTCCTCGAAACCAGGTGGAACATTCATGAATATTTCATCGTTTAAGTCACCATGAAGGAAAATTTAACATCATATTGACAAAGAGACCAATTGAAGTTGGCAGCCTAGGACAACAAATATCTTAAAGTGTTCATCTTCGCAACTAGAGCAAAAGTCTCTTGATAATCAACTCCATAAGTTTGAGTCTACCCCTTGGCTACCAATTTTGCTTTGTATCTTTCAAGGGGTCCATCAGTTTTATATTTCAACGTGAAAATCTATTTATAATCCACAATATTTTTTCCTCTTGGTTTATCAACAATCTCCCCAAGTCTTATTCTTCTATAATGCACTCATCTCCTCTTCATAGCATCCCTTCATTCTCTTTTTGACAATGCCTCATGACGATATTTGGACTGACAATGATGTTCAAGCTTATGAAGAATTTTTTGTACATTGGGGATAAACGTTTAAGATAGACATAATAAGATAGTGGGTAAAGTGGTTGTTTTGTGCACTCTCAGGTATGTTTTCTAAGAGTAATGGGAATGTCCAAGTCATTTGTTGGGTCAGTAGGTGAAGGATCATATCTTATCGTGATTTCTCTTGAGTTGAAAGTATTTTGAATTCCAAGACTTGAATAGGAGGATATCTGAACTTGTGTTTGTTTAGGAGATGGATTTGTATGGGAAGTAGGAGATGATTTAGATGGTTTAACGTTGCAGATTGATGAAGGAAGGTCAAGGGGGCTAAAGGAATCCGAACTACAATGACTATATTCCATCATTGATTTCTCCCCCTGAAGAGAGGTCTTGGAGAAAAAATGTGTTTTTTCTTCAAATGTCACATTGACGGAGATAAAAAAAATTTTGACGTAGGATTGTAACATTTGTACCCTTTTTGAGTGGAAGAATAACCAAGGAAAATATATTTAATTGCTTGGGGGTCTAATTTGCATCTATGTTGGTTATGGATATGAACAAAGACAGTACACCTAAATACTCTAGGTGGGAGTCCAGTGGAGATTATATATTTTGGGTAAAAATTGTTTAGAATTTCTATAGTATTTTTGTTTTCTAGAGCACATGAGGGAAGTTTGTTTATCATGTGTAGCAGTAAAGATAGCTTCTCCCCAATAGGATTTGGGAACATTCCCTTGAAAAAGTAAAGCTCGAGTAGGGTTAAGTAAGTAACCATTTTTCATCTCGCCCACCCCATTTTGTTGGGGTAGTGACACATGATGAATCATAAATAATGCCTTGGGATTGGAAATAGGGTGACAGAACATGGTTGAAATAGTCTTTGGCATTCTAAAGATTTTGATTTTAACCCCAATTTGGTTTTGAATCATTGTGTCAAAATTGGGTATGACTTTATTGACATCATATTTTTGTTTGAGGAAGAGCTAAGTTACTCGAGTGCAATCATCAATGAATGACACAAACCACCGAGCTCTAGTTACATTTGGTATTGGAGAAAGACCCCAAATGTCACTATGAATTAAATGAAAGGGATGAGAATTTCTTTTATTGCTAATAGGAAAATAGACATGTGTGTATTTTTCTATTTCACAAATATCACACTGAAATTTAGATACCCATAAAATAAAGTAGAAAACATGACTTTTAAAACTCAAAATGGAATATGTCCTAGGCGTAGGTGATATAGCAAAATGTCATCTTTATTTGATGAACTGAGAAGAGATATTGAAGGGTTGTTTTTAGAAGGTTCAAGGTGATAAAGGTCGTTCCTTTCCTTAGCAAGTCTAATCCTCCTCCTCGAGTCCTGATCCTGAAAAACATAGTAAGAAGGGAAAAAATAGCATAAAATTTAAGATCATGGATGAGTTTTTGAATGGAAATGAGGTTAGCAGATAATTTAGATACATTGAGAACATCTTTGACAATGAGGGTAGGTGTAATATGCATGTTTCAAACACCAGCAACAGTTGCAAACATTATGTTGGCCACTGTAAATAGACATTAAAAAAATTAGCACATACAAAATTACAAAATCTTTCCATCCACGAAAGCAATTTACTAGTGAACTCCATCTCCCCTATTTTTCTTCTAAAAAACAGTATATATTAATATGCAGGGGCAAACAAATAACTAATAAACTAGTAGCCAACCAAAATACAAATGATTCGCTCAAAAGTCTTTAGCTCTGCTGCTTTATTGACCGCTATTCAATTGAACCAATAAATTGTACTTCAAATACAGTATGATAGCTCTACATAAAAACCACTGCCATTATTTAAAATTTCTGCAAAAGAAAAATTGATTCTCCACCCATCTAGAATATTTGTTGTTCAAACCGTATTCTAATCTCTAATCTAATAATTTAAAAAAATAAAGTGTCAGGTTATATGAAGAAAAAGTAAGTAGAGAAATTGAATCTTAATAATTTCCTTGTGAATGCCAACGTAGGACAATGAGGTAGTTCACCAGAAAACCCAAAGCCAAATTTTCTTCATCGCTCAAAAAGAGGGAGCGACTATCTTGCCTTCCCCTGCAGGAGCAAGATTTTGTGACCAATTACGATTAAGGTTCTATGATGAGTCGCCGATGTTGGAAATTGCCATTAGAATTACAAATATTGTTGTTCGAGAACATAATGGCTTTCTTGGTTGATATAAATTGTTCTCAATCTAAGAATGAGCGAGTAGAGTTAACAACGATTTCGAAACATCGAGGATTAGGGTTTGAGATTTCAGAATAGCAGGGGATCAAGATTTGGGATTTTGATTTTCTCCTGAACCCTCCAGAAAGAGAATTGATTTTCTCCCGAACCCTAAAGAAAATTAGGGTTGAGGGTTTTGTGTTTTTTTTATGGCTTTAGATTTCATGTTTTGTTTTTCTTCAGGGTTTCGATTTTTGCGTGTTTTTTTTTCAAGGTTTCGATTTTTGCGTGTTTTTTTTTTAGTTTTTGCAATTTTTTTTTCGTTAATCGATTCTTTTGTTTTTTTTTATAGTCCCATTTTTTGTGTCTTTTTTTTAAGGGTTTCGGTTTGCCTGTTTTTTTTTAAGGTTTACGAGGGTTTAGGGTATGCACTGTAGAATATACATAAGACACTAAAAGTAGAAACTTTTAGATTTGATAGGGTATGTTTCCACGTTAGAGGTTGTGCTCATCCTAAATCCAGTACACTTTGAAATCTATTACCACCATCACTGGAAATGCTTATGTCACTAAAACTACTTTGAATTCTTTTTGAGGACAATGACTCTAACGACATGAAATTTTCTTATCAATCTGTAAAATACATTGCAAAAATTTTATACGTCATCCACACCAAATATATCACACAAAAGATATGACAAAAAAATGGCAGAGATGAGAACACATACCTTACTTTTGTCAAGAGAGAACTATTTTGCCTCCTAAAGTCGTAAATATGAATTAAATAAGTACTGCACCTAGACACTTTATTTATGTTACTAATAGCATAACATATTAAAGAAAAAAAATGAAAAATGAAAATGACATTGATAAGATAATTTAGAGGATACATAGGAAATCATAAGAAACAAACTCATTAATTAATTAAAACGAAACTAGAAAACAAAAAGAGAGCCACAGAAAAAATGAAAAATGAGAATGACATTGATAAGACAATAAATAATAAGAATAATAATAATTGTTAAACAACTCACCCGCCTTGCACCAATTTGTTCACCAAATATTAGGGGTGAGCAAAAACCGGATTGGACAGAAGAACCGGAATGGAACCGAAAAATTGGTCCAGTTCTGGTCTGTTTTGCAATTAAATAATAAAAATTCGGTTTTTTTTAAGTAGAACCGAAAAATGCGGTTTGGTTTTCGGATTTACTGATGCAAAACCGAAAAAATCCCAGAACCGGATTTATTACCCTAAGCAGTAAGCCCTAAGGCTCTGCTCCTGCCTTTCAGTCTCACTTCGCTCGCTTAGATCACCGCTCCGAAGCTCTTCAGAAATCAGATCGCTCGACTCTGTCTCTCGCTACTCGCGCAGTCGCAGTTTGCCGTCGCTGTCGCCTTCGCCGACGCCGAACCACTCAGTCTCTGTTTTGAATAATAAGTTAGAGGTAAGAATTCTCTGGTTTAGAGAACTCGAGAGACAGGAGAGAGCTTTGAAGTTTTTGTGTGATTCTTCCCATCCCCGAGGCCCGAGCACCTAATTTTAAAATTTTTCAGAATGTTTTTCTGTTTGTTTCTTCTCTGGTTCTGTGTTGTTATTCTGTTTTGTTGTCTGGTTTCTGCTTACGATTTCTGTTTGCTGTTCTTGTTAGTGTTGCTTTTGTTTTAAATTGTGAGGGTCAGCTGATGTGTGTTTAATTTTTCTGATTGTTCTTTGTTTTTGTTTTTGGTCATTGTTGTTCTGTTTTGTAGTCACATGCCCATTTGTGTTTCACCCATCAGCATGTTTGTTTAGTGTTCTCTGTTTAGTCATTTGAGTCCGCATCTTTTGTTGTTTGTTGTCTCTGTTATGTTTTTTTTCTGTTTCTGAACCGTAGTGTCTTGTTGTCTAGCATGTGATACTGTGATAGAATGTGTTATGCTTCAATTTAGAATGTTTGTTAAACATGTTTTTATTCTCAAATTTCCTGTTTTTGTTTTCTTTCCTTGTGCTGATTAATTGTTGGCCTTTTTGTGTCCAAGCATGTTTAATGCTTGTTCTGCGTAGAAATTTCAAAATTTTAGTTTTGTTTAGTTTCTGTTTTCTGTATCACATATGATACAGAAAACAGAAACTAAATTGATATGTCAGTCCAATTTAACATGGTTCATTTTTCAGATTTAAAAACAAAAAAAAATAAGCTTTTTTTTTTTATAAAAAAGTGGGAAAACCGGAACCGGAACCGAAATTCGGGTTCGGTTCTAGTCCGGTCCTTAAAAAAATAAAAACAGTCCCGGTCCTAAAAATTAAAAACCAAATTTTATTATTTCGGTTCCAATCTTCCTTAAAACTGGACCGGACCAGTTTTTGCTCACCCCTACCAAATATAGAATTTTATTCTTGTGTCACAACCAACATCCACTGCAACTTGTTTCCATCTTAAGAAAATAAAATGGAGATAATAGTTGTTCAAATTGAATCTTTTTAAAATTGAACAAAGTATTTTTTCCTTTAATGTAAACCTTAATTTCCATTTGTTCACAAATACGACGCTTCCACGTAATTAAGAATAATATTTGAGGTTAAAAGAGTTCGACACATGTGATAATGTGTTCAACATAAGTAGGGAGAACAAAAAAAGAGATGAAATTGAATGATACAGTCTAATTTTGACTACACTCATGAATGTAATCTGTTGAGCAAGAAATATAATTAACTAAAACAAAGAATAATTTCAATAAAAAATGAATATAGACTGCTTAACAACTGAAACTAAAGTTAAAAATAAAAGTATATTCCCAAAAATATAATTTTTGTGTTCCATAATTAATGTCTTATAAGTTTCAATTCGCACAAAATCCTCCTTTATTCACAGAAAAACCCAAATTTTCTCCTTCACTCAAAAGGAGGGAGAGACTATCTTGCCTTTCTCCTGTAAGAGCCGGCTTTTGTGACCAATTACGATTAAGGTTCTCTGATGAGTCGCCCATGTTGGAAATTGCCACTAGAATTACAAATATTGCAGTTGGAAAACATAATGGTTTTCTTGGTTGATGTAAATTGTTCTCAATCTCAGAATGAGTGAATAGGGTTAGGACAATTTAATAGACAACGATTTCGGAACATCAGGCATAAATTTCAAAATACCAGGGGATAAGGATTTGAGATTTTGATTTTCTCCTGGACCCTCAAGAAAGATAATTAATTTTCTCCTAAACCCTAAAGAAAATTAGGGTTTAGAGTTTTGTGTTTTTTTTACGGCTTTGGATTTCGTGTTTTTTTTTTCTTCATAGATTCGGTTTTTGCGTGTTTTTTTTTAGTTTTTTTAAATTTTATTTAGTTTTTTTGGTTTTGGTCTTTTTTTTTAGTTATTCGCTTTTTTGTGTTTTTTTCATGTTTCGGTTTTCCGTATTTTTTTTTAAGTATTTCGGTTTGCATGATTTTTTTAAGGTTTATGAGGATTTAGGGTGTATGCATTCTAAAATATGCATAAGACACTAAATGTAGAAACCTTTAGATTTGATTAAGTATGTTTCCACATTAGATTTTGGACTCATCCCAAAACCAATACACTTCCAAATCCACCACCTCGTCCACTGGAAATGCTCATGTCGTTAAAATTACTTTCAATTAATCTCCTTATCAATCTGCAAAATAAATTGTAAAATTTTAACACATGTCATCCACACCAAATATATCTCACAAAATATATGAGAAAAAATGACAGAGATGATAACACATACCTTGTTTTTGTCAATTTCACTATGCATTACAAGCTGTGCAATTTCTCTGCTTTTTCAAAGCATCAGTCACATTTTTCTTTGAGCCAAGAGAAATGATTTCATCAAAATAAAAAATCAGCTCAAAAGCTGTCTTGCAAATCTCCTCTTCATCTAGAGAGATGAAATTTTCTAGTATCTTATGATACTTGACGAGTTGATATTCGTAAAAAAGGTGGCGTGATTAAATGTCCATTTTGAAATTAATAAAATGCAACAAAATTCAATTTCATTCTTCCAATAGAGAACAATTCTGCCTCCTAAAACCGTAAATATCAATCAAATAAGTATTGTACCTAGACACTTTATTTATTATACTAATAGCATAACATATCAAAGAAAAAAATGAAAAATGAAAATGACATTGATAAGACAATTTAGAGGGACATCGGAAATCATAAGAAACAAACCCATTAATTAATTAAAACGAAACTAGAAAACCAAAAGAGGATCACAAAAAAAATGACAAATTAAAATGGCATTGATAAGACAATAAATAATAAGAAAAATAAAAATTGTTAAACAGCTCACCTGCCTTGCACCAACTTGTTCACCAAATATAGAAAGAATTCTTGTGCCACAACCAACATCCACTGCAACTTGTTTCCATCTTAGGAAAATAAAACGAAGATAATAGTTGTTCAAATTGAATCTTTTTTAAATTAAAAAAATATTTGTTTCTTATAATGTAAATCTTAATTTTCATGTGTCCTACAAATACGATGATTCCACATATTTAAGAATAATATTTGAGAATAAAATAATACGACACATGTGATAATGTGTTCAAAATAAGTAGGGAGAAAAAAAAGAAAGATGAAATTGAATGATACAGTCTAGTTTTTATTGCACTCATTAATGGAATATGTAAAGCATTATTAACTAAAACCAAATGAATAATTTCAATAAAAAATAAATGCAGACTACTTAACAACTGAAACTAAAGTTAAAAATAAAAGTACCTTCCCATAAATATAAGTGCTCCATAATTGATACCATATAAGTTTCAACTCGCAATAGATCCTACATTGCTCAGAGAAAAACTCAAACCCAAATTTTCTCCATCGCTCAAAAGGAGGGAACAACTGTCTTGTCTTCCCTTGTAAGAGCAAACTTTTGTAACCAATTACGATTAAAGTTCTCTGATGAGTCGCCAATGTTGGAAATTGCCACCAGAATTACAAATATTGCAGTTGGAGAACATAATGGCTTCCTTAACCCTTTAGAAAGATAATTGATTCTCTTAAACCCTAAAGAAAATTATGGTCTAGGGTTTTGGTTTTTGTTTTTTTTTTAGTCTTTTGGTTTTTTTGTTTGTTTTTAGGGTTCGGCTTTGTTGTGTTTTTTTAAAGGTTTCAGTTTTTTTTAGGGATTCAGTTTTCATGTTTTGTTTTTTTTTTGTTTATGAGAGTTTAAGGTGAATGCATTGTGGAATAAGCATAAGAAACTAAAACTCCTCCTGATCCCTTGCTGATAACTAGAACTCCTCTTGATTCGATCCTGAAAAAGTAGTCGTTTGGGGTGAGTCGACTAAACTCAATAGGGATAGAGTTTATTTTCAGCAGTTATAAAATATTATGCAAAAATTTAATAAAATGCAGTTTTCAATTTAAATAGATGATCGGTGAAAATGGGGCCTCTCATGGACCCCGAGCACACTGGGCCATAGGCTAAAACATCAACATCAGGCGGTCGCACGCCATAATTACCCTGATCAGGTTTAGGGTTTCGCGCCCAAGGACACGGCTCTTCAGCTGTCCTATTACTTCTAGTTAAAACCACACAATTTTTATCAATGATTGAAATAATGCAGTTGATAAGTGTGTGAAAATACAATAACACAAAATTAAATGAACAGTTTATGCCAAATAAGTGAATTTAATTAATGAATTAAAAATAATAATACTTAACCGAAAATAAAATAAATCCCTACCTCAATTGAACTTACAACAGATCAGTACTCAATATATATCCAAGTGTCCGAGTCGATGATTCATACTTTAATTCAGTAAATTGGTACCTAGCAAAAGTAAAATCCTGCATTAATTTTTGGGCTAACTTATCTCCTAATTAATCCTCAAAGATGGTCTACATCAAATCGTACTCAAAGCCTGCTGATTATTATTCTCATTATTTCTTCATCCAAAATCAACAACTTAATCCACTTCCCACCGTATCAAAATTACTTACTAAAAACAAATACCCAAACCATATAGATTGAAAAACAGTACCCAACTGTTGCTAATCCAACAACGTAGAAGAGATATTTATACACTGAAAATCAATTCAAACTCTCGATAATGATTTCCCAGTCAAAATTTCAGAGTACATCGCAATATAATTTTTGATCTTATAGTCTATTCAGGAAAAGGCTTATTGCCCATTAATCTTACTAAAAAAAATCTGAGAGTTCTTTTCATTCTGCAGCAGGAAAAATCTGAGGGTATATGAAAGGTAATTTTTCTTTTATTCTGTTTCTGCAGGATTTCATCTCCTTCCCAAATATCCTATAATCCATCAAACTCACCACAGTTCTATTATCCAAACGAGACTTCAAGAAGAAAACGATAGAAAAGAAGAGGAAAATTTCTCACCAATTTCAAGCACCAGGGTCGAGCCTTCAATCGTCCCGCAAAGGTTGAAGAGAACAAGGCAATGAATGTTTTGAAGCAAAAATTGCTGGAATCGGAAACTAACCCGTCGCCGGCCAGTTCCCTCTTCCTACTATGCGTGCGGCGCTCTCAGCAGGTTAGGGGTCTCTGTGAATAAATTTTCACAGAATGAGGTTTATGAAGAATAGGTTTAAAAAGTTGCCCACGTGGCTTTTAATTAGGGAACGAAAATAAAGAAGAAATAAATAAATAAATAAACTTACATTTTTCCTTCTCTCATCTCTTTGACGTTTCATTCCCCATCTGAGATGGCGGATTCCACAGATATGGTCAGAGAGACTTGTTGGAAGCAACAATCAATACTCAAAATATATAATTATCAAAAAAGAAAAAAAAACAGCTTAGATTTAACTTTCTCTAATTTAATAGACTACTATGTTACACTCTAAAAAAAATCGATGTAATAACAGAAAATGGAAATAAAATAGACATTAAAAGAAATAGCACAATACAAAATTACAAGATCTTTCAATCCACAAAAGCAATCTCCTAGACAACTCCATCTCCCATATTTTTCTTCTAAAAAACAATATCTATTAAAATGTAAGGGCAAGCAAAATACTGATAAACAAGTAGCCAACAAATATACAAACAATTCACTCAAAAGTCTTTAACCTTGCTACTTTATTGACCACTATTCAATTGAACAACTAAGTTGAATCAATAAATCGTACTTACAACGCAGTTTGATGGCTCCACATAAAAACCACAGTAATTAGCCAAAATTTCTGCAAAAGAAAAATTGATTCTCCACACATCTAGAATATTTGTTGTTCAAACCGTATTGTAATACCTAATCTAATAATTTAAAAATAAAAAAACTGTGAGGTTATATGAAGAAAAAGAAAAAGATAGTAAGTAGAGAAATTGTACCTTAATCATTTCCTTGTGAATGTCAAAGTAGGACTATGCAGTAGTTGACCAAAAAACTCAATGCCAAAGTATCCCAATCGCTTAAAAGGAGGGAGCAACTGTCTTGTCTTCCCCTGCAGGAGCAAACTTTTGTGACCAATTATAATTATAATTAAGGTACATTTGATCCACTAGGTATGACTCTTATCGGATGTGGGGAATAGGCAAGATTGCATACTTTGCATTAAAAGTTCCCCCTAAAGTGTAGCTCAACTCAACATAGTCCTTTACTAGATCTTCTTTCCTAGGGTCGTCATAAAATATGTTATACCACATGATATCCTCATTAAACTTAGAGTTTTAGAAAGGCTCGGGTTTGGTTTCTATCTCTAGGGGCTCAAGGGATTCTATGGTTTCCACCACTAGCTCACTTTTATCCTCTAAGAAAGATTCCTCGAATAGATTTGCAATTCCAAAATCTTCAATGCATTCGGTTTGGGTAAGGGGGTCTACAATGTTATCTCCAAAAATTCTCATTTGATCATTTTCCTCTTGTCCATAAGAGTAATCATTCAAGTCAAATACTGGACTTTCCTCGGGGTAGGAGATTTCTTCTTCTCCTAACTCAACCTCTTCCTCACTAATCTTGGTTTGGGTTAGGGTTAGGGGAGTTGGTGGCTCATAAATGTTGGGTGACTTAGAAAGTTTTCTAAAGTGAGGCTCTTCTTCTAAACTTCTTGTTAGGAGCAAAATCCTCTTCCATTAGATACCTCATTAGCTTCCAAGTATAAACTTCATCTTTACCATCCAATCTCTTTTTCCTCTTAAGTTTTTCCCACCATGTATTATTAGCATATCCGGTGAGAACTTGGGAGGCCATTTTGAATCTTCCCCTTTCCGATATTTCATAAAATTCAAATACTCCATCAAGCCATTCATCAAAATCCTTTGAGGATCCATTAAAACAAGGCATTGAGAGATTATTAGGACCTATAGTGGAACGGTGGTTACAAAAATTTCTATGGCTCGGTTTAGGATAATCCAAATGGTTATCATCACGCTCTAATGGTATTGGGGCAAACCTTTTCTCCATCATTCTTTTCATTACTCTCCAAGTATTCACCTGGTCATCCCCAATCCTTCTCTTATAGGGTAAAAGATAATCTCACCAATCCTTAGCATCATCGATTAATTTCTTAGAGACTGCCCTAATCTTTTCTTTTTTCAAGTAATCCTCCTCATAGAAATAGTTTTCCACTGTTTGAATCCAAATTAAATATCTTCTCTTATCATTGAGACCACTAAAATAAGGTATGTATGGTTCATCCTCAAATTTGGCTTGGGTTGGGTATCTATCCTCATTTCTCCTCCCGATTTTATCTCTTAAATGTCTTTCATAGATGGAGGTATATTCATAGCTAAGTTGAGGCTTAACTTTTGGATGGTTAGGGTAAGACCTAGAAGAATGTTTCTTACTCATGGTTCACATTCAAATAGCAAGGAACTGACCTAATCTAAGGTTTCCTAACAAATACAGCAACTAACATAACAATAAACACAAACAAATCACACTATACAGAAAAGAGAGCAGCAAAAAACGATAAGCAACTAATCATAAACAAAAACTAGCAAATAGCAAGGAATAATTATAAAAATAGTGCACTAAACAGCTTACAAATCCTAAACAGAGAAACTCCACAGTTCAACTCCAATCAATTTGAATTTTTATCAAAAGTTAGCCAACATTATAGGATACATGTTGCCAAAATTTGAAAACCACCTTCATTAAGAGCAGAAAGTTATGCAACAAAAAAAAAACAAAATTACATAAAATTATGAAATTTTCAAAACCAGAATTTTACCTAAACAACCTAATAATTTCTAAACAGAACATGAGCTAGTTTTAAGCATCAATGAACACCTAAAACATGAGACTTCTAAACAATTAAAACCCAAACAGCAAACAAACCAAACATATTTTGCAAAACACACAAAACAGATTCCCAAAATGCAAAAAAAAAAAAAAAAACAGCAACACTAAAACCAGAAAAAAAAATACCACAATTCAATCTTCAATTTGATTAAGCAATTTCAGAATTGACTCAACCCAATAGTTACTAGCATGGTGGTGGATTTAGACAATTAAAATAGAACTAATCAACTAAAAAAATCACACAAGTAAACAAAACAAAAAATAAAAATAGCAACTAAACATGAGAATTCAGATTTATCATTTCATTTTCTAATTCATTCTCTATGTAAATTAAATTTTGCCAACACAAACCTAAACAACTAACCAGCAAACAAGGTTGAACAATTAAACCTAAACAAGTGATACTAAACAAGAAACACATCACAAAAACGGAAAAAACAAATCAAACACAACAGATGCTAGTGGAGCTTCAATCTAAACAAAACAATTTGAGTTTAGGCAATATTCTAAGTTTTGTAAACTTGAAACAAACATGCAAATGTGATACCACAAAACAAATACTACACACAAATACACAATTCACGATATAGAAACAGAAACAACCAAAATCAACATACTTAATCAAAACAGCAAACATGAATCACTAAACAATCACCAAAATGACTCACGGAGACACTAACCTAATCAGTTTCTAAGCATAAAATGTTAATTTAGACAACAATTTAACACAACAAATAATCACTTCACAATCTATAAAAATCATAGCAAACAAACAACTAAACCTAACATGCTAAGCAGGAAACAAATCACAATAAACAATAGAACACTAGCAGCCACAAAGTTGAACAACAAATAACAAAAACAGAAACATAGAATCACATAATGTGACAGCCCGAAACCGAACCCGATCGGAGTCCGGGATCAGAACCATCACTCTGGACATTTAACGGAAAACGGTGACTATTTTTTTTTGTAAACATAACTCTTTTAAACGTTGACAGTTCTCTGGAGTGGGAAGCAAAATAAGCATAAAGCTGGCGGAAGACTTAACTAAAACAAATAAAAATACTGTTAGGCGGAAGATTAAATTTTAAGGGCAGCGGGCAGCGGGCAGCGGTGAATGTGAACTAAATTGGGCGGTGGATGTCCAATAAGACAAAACAGATGACGTCATCGGAAGATGTGATGACGTCATCGGCAGATATAGGCAACAGATGGAAATCGGAATGTGTGATGACATCATCGGAAGATGTGATGACGTCATCGGAAGAAACAGACAATGAACGGAATCGGCAGGAGGTGATGACGTCAGCCGGTAGATGGATGACGTCAGACGGTAGAAGCAGACATTAAACGGGATCGGCAGAAGGTGATGACGTCAGCCGGAAGATGGATGACGTCAACCGGTAGAAGCAGACATTAAACGGGATCGGCAAAAGGTGATGACGTCAGCCGGAAGATGGATGACGTCAATTGGAAGAAACAGGCAATAAACGAAATCGGCAGGAGGAAAACCCATGGCAAATTCACAGTTTGGCGGTGAATGTGAATAAGACAAAACATGTACAGTATCTACCGGTAGATGAAGTTTAGACATAGACTTAAAAAGGGTAACAGGCATCGGTAGGAGTGAAAACATAAGGAAAACATTATTTGACAGTAGATGTAGGCAAAATGCCTACCGGTAGATGTAATCGGAAAACATAGTTTTAAAGGCAGAAATTACAACTTTTGACAGAAAGACATAGGCAGAGAGCTTAAAAACAGAAAGCATAAGGGTTTCAAACCTTCATTACAGAAGACAGATTTCAAGAAAACAAACTGCATGGATAGCTCTAAAATTCGAGACTATCCATGTATAACCTAAAGAGGAGGAAACACAGGCAGTTCCAGAATATTTCATAGCATACATACAACTGTCAAATACAGAGGTTTAAAAACTTAAACATCAGAACCTATACATTATCCAGATTTCTAACAGAATCCCAACAGAGTTTTAAAACAAAACAGCAGAATTCCAGAGGATTTTACAGACAGGAGCTATAAAAAAAAAAGGAAACTTAAACCTCAGGACAGAAATATGTCTAGCTGCAGCAAACACACCCCATGAGCTCGATCCTCCAACTACATCAGCTCGTCATTTTGAGGCACAAGGTCCTCATGTGGAGTATCCGTACCTACAACAGGGAGTTCAACTATGAGCCTAGAGCTCAGCAAGAACATACAATGCAGAGTGATGAACGTGCTATGCATGAATCTTTTTCAAATACATGAACATTACATTACATTACATTACACTGGACAGGAAGGTATAAGTGGGAAGAAGAGCTGGCGCAACAGGAGTACATGCCACAACAGGACATAACAGGAGTACATGACAGGATGCCAGTCCCCATCCACACTTAACCATACATTTCATTACAGGTTTTATCTTACTTATCTTCAAACAGTGTACAGAAAACATTTTCATGACTTTCAGAGAAAACGTGTATGCATGAACATTCATAGACAGGCAACAGAATAATAAGCAGGATAAGCAGAATATAAAACATAATACTCTTAACCTAAAACATAATCTATGGTTTAACTACCCAACAGAAATCTCGACAACATAAACCTAGTACCTCCGTATTGTAGGGCCTTAAGGGCCAAACCTATACGTATGAACTTACCTGGTTGCTGTCGCGTTGATGTTCTGAATGTCTCAGAAATGCTCGGACCTGTAGCATGCATGTAGAGAATTTAAAACACGCTACAAATGCTAACTAATAAGCTCTTAGAAATCAACAGCAACATCTTTCAAATCCTTAGAAAACAACGTGTTTTCATCCAAAAACAGTGAGTTTTCACCAATACCGAAACCCTAAACTTCGGTAAAAACTCACATTTTAACTTATCCAAAATGTTAGCTTTAGTAGATGATTACCTTTGCTGGAGAAACAGAAGGTAATCAGGAAAAGATTGAGGTTAAAAATCGCTGCTGGTCGCCTGGAAAAGAGAAAACAGAAAGGAGAGGTAGAAGTGAGCTTCACGTAGGAGGAAGAGAAGACATATCTTCTTCAACAAGTTGCCAAGTGTCAACCATCAATTGGCTTGTTTCTACCAACCTTAATTACTTCCACATTTACCCTTCCATTGAACTACAACCAATTTAATTTGTTTTGGTTAGTTGGCCATTAGTTTGGTTCTCCCTTAAACATCCCATCATTTCAACCAAAACATTCATTGAATTGAAATAATATTAATCCCACTTATACAATTCGGGGAAACAATTACATGGCAAAAATGCCGGGTGTTACACATAACAGAGAAGCAAAACACAAACAGAACATGCTATTTTCATTTGATAAACGTCTTGGAAATTTAACAGATACGACCATGGTTAATTCATGCTTAGCTGATCAGAAAACATGAGGCTGAGATGGCAAAAGTTATATTAGTTAATGACACAGTGAAGGCTTTCAAAGAAACAACAAAAACACAAACAAAACGCAATGCAAACAACACAAAAAAAAATCACAAACATTGCTTTCGGTCAACAATTCCGAAGAGTCTCCCAACAGACCTAAAACTAACACAATTTATCTCCTAAACGTGCTGCTAAACAAGACAGAATAAACTAGCTAAATAGTACATAAAACAAGAATGAAAAACTCACGACAGAGGACGAAAACAGAGTAGAACGTCGAGCCACAAAAGCAACCATGTTCTGATACCAAATGATGGGGTCCAGGCGGCAGAAACGCTTGATGATGAAGGTGGAATGATGAAAATGAAAACACAAAAACGTTACTGAGAAAAACAACTAGAAACACAGTTAAACAGTGGAAAACAGAGGCATTTTTACGTGAAGGAAATGAAGCGAGATAATCAATATGTGGAGGTGAGTGTTGTGCAGAAAATGACGATGAAATGGATGATGGAATGTAGGCTTCAAAATACCGTCCGAAGAGTTAAATTCAGAGCTCTCGACAGTAGCTTTCAGATGAGAAAGTTTCAGAGATTGAGGAAGGTTTAATCCATTGTCTGCTCCTTTCTTCAACAGAGAAGTGGGAGAGATGAAATGAGACATTGCTCATCAAGAATCTCTGCTTGAAGAACAAAAGAGGCTCGACTCCTCTCGGTTGTTAACAACCGACACACACTTATCTTCTCGGCAAGGCTAAACCTTCACAGTTTATGGACAAGCTTCAATGCTTAAACTCAAATTTCATTCATGTTGTCTAACCGACTACAAACTTAGAAAAGGGGTATAAATAGAGGACAAGAATCGGGTGAAGAAGGAGAAAGAAAATCGGCATTATAGCCGTTGGAGCAACGGCTATAAAAATAGTTGTTGGCATGCTTGCGCTGGGCAGCGTCATGCGCGCGCGCTGCGTTGCTCCGTGCGCGCGCCAGTGGCTTGCCTAGTTCACTTGCTGCTGCGCACCTCTGGCCAGGCCGATTCACCCTGGTTCAGTATCCAGTTGCACGCCAACTATTCAATTAATTGCTTCAGCGACGCAGCAACTTGTTTCTCCAATTTTCCTTGAGCATCTCCTCTTCCATGACCACTTGAGTAATCCAAAAGACTTTCCTCCAAATATAAAAAGAAATAATTTGGCAAGCATGCCATCAAATACGGCTAAATGTTTGCCCCAAAATTACAAGAAAATGTTAATGCATTTAATTACAATATTTGTCAAAAAGGAGGACAAACTCCTCCTTAAAAAACGAGCGATCCGAGTTGTGCATTTGTGAAGATGAGCGGCTTGACTCCTTGGTTTGTGCTTGATGGTTTTGGATCGTGGGCACAACATATTTGGATTGATAATGGTGTTCAAGTTTATGAAGAATTTTTTGTATGTTGACAATAAACGTTTAAGATAGACATAATAAGATAGTGGGTAAAGTGGTTGCTTTGTACACTATTGGGTATGTTTTCTAAGAGTAATGGGAATGTCAAAGTTATTTGTTGGGTCAATAGGTGGAGTATCATATCTTATCGTGATTTCCCTGGAGTCGAAAGTATTTTGAAATCCAAGACTTGAATAGGAGGATTTCTGGACTTGTGTCTGTTCAGGAGATGGATTTGTACGGGAAGTAGGAGATGATTTAGATGGTTTAACAGTGCAGATTGATAAAGGAAGGTCAGGGGGCTAAAGGAATCCGAACTACAATGAATATATTTCATCATTGATTTCTCCCCCTTAAGAGAGATTTTGGAGAAAAAAATGTGTTTTTTCTACAAATGTGACAACGACAGAGATAAAAAAAAAAAAAATTATGTAAGATTGTAACATTTGTACACTTTTTGAGTGGAAGAATAATCAAGGAAAATACTTTTTGGACATAATCAATGTCCAAACTCGAAATCCAAGATTCAGGTACTTAGCGAATTGAGGGCTATAGAGTAAAACACGTCATTTAGAGTAACATCACGGACATGCAACCAGATAATAGAGACTTTAAGTTTTATCTTAATAGAAGACACAATGACCATGAAGATTTACAGGTAAATGCAGTGAGGGAAAGAACAATAAATAGACGATTTCTTTTTCTTTTTTTTGATAGGTCGTGAATTTAGATGATCTCGTGAATGATAACTTGATATATAGCATTAAAAATTAAAAACATTGTGTAATAATACATTAGTCAATTGATCAAGATAAAGTGAAAAGTCTTAATTTGATAGTACAACGTTCTCAATCCTCCTAGTATAAAAGTGTACGTTTTGCATTGAACCATCACAATTTTGTTCTTGAGAATAGCAAAAAATGCATTGTATTATGAAGGGAGGAGAATTATACATATAAATCACACATTTTTCACTCTCTCAAGCGATGTGGTATTTTGTCAAGCGATATAGTATTGTGCAGTCTCACTGATATTAGGGGTGTGCAAAACCGAACCGGAACTGATGAAATCGGTTCGGTTCGGATCGGTTTTGAGCCCCTGGAAACCGAACTTCGGTTTGGTATTGTAGGAACCAATTTTTTATGTTCGGTTATCGGTTTGGATCGGTCAAAACCAATAAAAACAGAACCGAACCGTTCCTAAACTGAAAAGGGGAAGGCCAATCCATGGCCGCCGAGCCTAATACACTATTAGCGTCCTCTCTCTCTAGTAAATGCTTGAATGCATCCAATTCTTAACCACTCTCCAGCCACCAGCCACCAGCCACCAAACCATTTGCCAAAACTCTTAACACCGATTTCCTTTGGATCCAGACCAGAGCCACCTAGCTTCTCTCCTCTGCCATGGCCAACTTTCGATTTCTTAGCATTTCCTCACAATGCCTTCTTTTTCCCAGCCCACTGACCTCTTCTATTCTGGATTCTCCAACGCAGGAGCAAATCTGACCTTAATCGGCATAGCGGAGATCGAGGGCAATGGAATTTTGAAGCTCACTAACGAGACCAGTAGATTACTAGGTCGAGCTTTTTATACTTCCCCTTTTCAGTTTAAGAACTCTACAGATGGTAAAGTTTTCTCTTTTTCTTCCTCGTTTGCTTTTGGAATAATTCCTAAGTACCCGAGGCTCGGCGGCCATGGATTGTTTCTCTGTCGAAGAACTATGATAAACTTTTTCGAATCAGGTTATAAATTTTATATTTTTTAAATTTTTTGAAAATAAGTTGTAGAACACGAACCGGAACCGAAACTTTCGGTTTGATTCCGGTTCGGTTTCGGTCAGTTAAAAGACCGGTTTTGGTTCGGTAAATCAGAAACCGAAAGTGATCGGTTCGGTTCGGTTCCTCCTCAAAACCAAACCGAAACCGGTTTTGCACACTTCTAATTGGTATAAGTTAGTTGTGAGGATTAGACGCCCTAATCCACCTGTAACGAACGATCGAGAAACCGAAAAAGAAAAACGAGAAAAATAATGGACACCGAATTTTACTTGGAAACCCTAGAAATAGAAAAAACTACAGGCAGATGAGAGAATCACTAATATCAAATTCGGTACAATGAGTTTTGCAACTCAAGCATTAATATATAGAGAAAACGTAAAACCCTAATATTGATATAAGGGCTCGACTCGGCCCAACTAGAATTCGGGTCACACCAAATTCTAACATTAGTGACGTGCCACGGATCCGTCCTCAAGATCACTAACACGAGGTTTATCTAACTTATTTTGTTGGGAAATATTTTCAAGAGGGCATGGAGAAGACTCAAACATCTTGCGACAAAGACAAAGACCAAAGACTTATTCTAAAGTGGAAAACCAATGGAAGTGGCCACAGAGTCAATGCCTCAGACATGGTGAAGATCACTTTGAGGGCCATGGTTTTACAACCTTTGAGGGGATTGAAGACCACCTTTCGGACATGCTTCTTTTATGTATAAGTGATGTTACTTTAGCATTAAATCTTATATTAGTTCTTCACTCATTTTGGATCAAACGGTCAAATGAAATTTCCCACTCGGTTCATCTTAGTTGGCTGAGTAGGATGGATATGATGTTGTGTTCTTTTGAATTTTGGCCTTGATGTTCTAGAGTGACAGAAGAGACATGTAGAACATGTGATGGCTAGTAATGACACATTTTAGGTTTCGGAAAAGTCAATGGCATGGGGATGCCAAAAAGATGACTTTCCCCATTAGCTCGAGCACTTTTTTTTGACTACTTTTTGGATAACCCTTTTTGTAAAAGCTTCTTTAGGATTGTAACCCTAATCTTCTCTAAGGGTTAGCATATATACCACACTTATGAGATGCTGTAGAGCTAATTTTGAATGTAAAGAAATCGTTGATGAAGGTTCATCTTCAAGTTGTAGCCTTCCAATTGGTGAGTAATGTCCGATCGGTAAGTGAGTGATCTTGGTTCCACTCTTTGTAAGTACAAGTGAAGTTCAATATAGTTATTTCCTTCTCCACACTCTTCCTTCGAGGTGGAGTTTACAACAAGAAAATAAGGAACTCTCGTGGAGAAGGTTGGATAACGGCTGTTTCAATCTTCGTAGTGAATATGCTTCATGGTTACTTGAAGAGCACCAGCATGTTAAATGGCCAATGAGTAAGAAAATGCTCAGTGTAAATATACAAACTATCCCAAAGTAGATCTTGCATGTAACGGTGGGGATAGTAGATATCTTCCAGTAGAATGACGTAACCATCTTTGGTAAAAGAGCAAGTCGCTTGCTATTACAAAGCCATAGATAGATAGGTCAAGTTGTACAGACCTTTGGACAGAGATGACGCATTTGCATCAAGTTAATAAGATAGAAAGACTGAGTGTGTAGCTCCTCCCGTAGTTGTAGGAAATTTATTCAGACCTCCTGTTGAAAAAACCTAGCAAAGAGGTCGTGAATACAGTTAAGACAAAATGTATCACCCGAAACTAAAGTTAAAAATAAAAGTACCTTTTCATCAATATAACTTTGGTGCTCCATAATTGATGCCCTATAAGTTTCAATTCGCAGAAGATCCTACTTTGTAAAAAAAAAAAAGAGTTGTTACCTTCGAGTGAATAAAAAGAAAAAGCTCAAATATATTGTTTCCGACTTTTATTAAGCTCGTTGGAGAATAAAAAATATAATTTGAATACTCTACTCACAAATTACATAGATGGTCAGAGAAACTTGTTGGAAGCGACAATCAATATTCAATACACATAATTATCAAAAAAGGAAAAAAAACGTAACTTAGATTTTACTTTCTCTAATTTAATAGAATACTATGTTACACTCTAAAAAAAAAACCTCGATGTAATTACAAAAAATGAAAAGAAAATAGACATTAAAAGAAGTAGCAGAGTACAAAAATTTCAGAATGAGTGAGTAGGGTTAGCACCAGTTAATAAAACAACGATTCTGAAACATCGGGGATTAGGTTTTGACATTTCAGAATACTAGGGGATAAGGACCAGAGATTTTGATTTTCTCCTCAACCCTCGATAAAGATAATTGATTTTCTCCTGAACCCTAAGGAAAATTAGGGTTTAGGGTTTTGTGTTTTTTTTTACGTCTCTGAATTTCGTTTTTTTTCTTCAAGGTTTTGGTTTTTTTAAGGTTTGGCTTTGTTGTGTTTTTTAGAAGTGTTTCGGTTTTTCAATTTTATTTAAGGATTCTTTTTTTTTTTTTTTAGGGTTTAAAAAGGTTTAGGGTGTATGCATTGTAGAATAAGCATAAGACACTAAAGGTAGAAACCGTTAGATTTGATAGGGTATGTTTCCACATCTGAGGATTTGCTCGTCCTAAAACCATAACCACTTCCAAATCCACCACTGGAAATGCACATGTTACTAAAACTATTTTCAATTCTTCTTGAGCCCATTGATGGTAAAGACATGAAACTTCTTTTATCCCTTCTCCCCCATTCAATCTGCAAAATACTTTGCAAAAATTTAACATACGTCATCTACACTAAATATATCTCACAAAAGATATGAGAAAAAAATAACAAAGATGAGAACATATAACTTGCTTTTGTCAATTTCACTCTGCATTTCAAGCTTTTGCAACATCTCTTTATGACTTTCCAATTCGCAATCCTGGTTCATCTGAGCAACAGTCATATTTTTCTTTTAGCCAAGAGAAATGATTTCATTAAAAGCAATTGTCAGCTCGAAAGTTATCTTGCAAATCCCCTCTTCATCTAGAGAGATGGAATGTTCAAGTACCTTGTGATAGTTGAGTTCCGACCGCTAACCTTTTCTACACACCGTATCGGGATATAACGGCTAATTTCATCTTCGTCGTGGATATGCTTCATGGTTACTTGAAAGCTTTTTCTCTAACCAGCTTGTTAAACGGCCAACGAGTAAAAAAATACTCAATGTAAATGTACAAGCTATCCCAAAGTAGATCTTGCATGTAACAGTGCGGATAGTAGATATCTTCCTGTAGAATGACGTAACCATCTTTGGTAAAAGAGCCAGTCGCTTGCTATTACAAAGTCATAGATAGATAGGTCAAGTTACACAGAGATGACGCATTTGCTTCCCGTTAATAAGATGATAAGGCTGAGTGTTTAGCTCCTCCCGTAGTTGAAGGAAATTTATTCAGACCTCCTGTTTAAAAAACTCAGCAAAGCCGTCGTGAATACAATTCAGACAAAATATATCACCCTAAACTAAAGTTAAAAATAAAAGTACATTTCCATCAATATAGCTTTGGTGCTCCATAATTGATGCCCTATAAATTTTAATTCGCACAAGATCCTCCATTGTAAAAAAAAAAAAAAAAATGTTGTTACCTTTAATTGAATAAAAAGAAAGTACTCAAATATATTGTTTCCGACTTTTATTAAGCTCGTTAGAGCATTAGAAATATAATTTGAATACTCTGCTCACAAATTACATAGATGTGGTTAGAGAAACTTGTTGGAAGCAACAATCAATATTCAAAACACATAATTATCAAAAATGAAAAAAAAAAACGTAACTTAGATCTAATTTAATAGACTAATATGTTACACACTAAAAAAAAAAACTCGATGTAATAAAAAAAATAAAAAGAAAATATACATTAAAAGAAGTAGCAGAATACAAAAATCTCAGAATGAGTGAGTAGGATTAGCACCAGTTAATAAAACAACAATTCCGGAACATCGGGGATTAGGTTTTAACAATTCAGAATACCAGAGGATAAGAACTAGAGATTTGGATTAGAACCTAAAATAGGTTTTAACAATTCAACTTTGTTGTGTTTTTTAAAATGTTTCGGTTTTCTTTTTTTTTTTAAGGATTCGGTTTTCGTGTTTTTTTAGAGTTTAGGAGGGTTTAGGTGTATGCATTGTGGAATAAGCATAAGACACTAAAGGTAGAAACCGTTAGATTTGATAGAGTATGTTTCCACATCAGAGGATGTGCTTAACCTAAAACCATAACCACTTCCAAAATCCACCACCGAAAATGCTCTTGTCACTAAAACTATTTTCAATTCTTCCCGAGCCCATTGACTGTAAAGACATGAAACTTCCTTTATCCCTTCTCCCCTATTCAATTTGCAAAATATTTTGCAAAAATTTAACATACGTCATCTACACTAAATATATCTCGCAAAAGATATGAGAAAAAAATAGCAAAGATGAGAACATATACCTTGCATTACAAGCTTTTGCAACTTCTCTTTGTGACTCTCCATCTCGCAATACTACTTCACACGAGCATCAGTCACATTTTTCTTTTAGCCAAGAGAAATGACTTCATCAAAAGCAAATATCAGCTCAAAAGTTGTCTTGCAAATCCTCTCTTCATCTAGAGAGATGGAATGTTCAAGTACCTTGTGATAGTTGAGTTCCGACTGCTAACCTTTTCTACACACCGTATCGTGATATAAAGGTTGTTTTCATCTTCGTAGTGGATATGCTTCATGGTTACTTGAAAGTTTTTTCTCTAACTAGATTGTTAAACGGCCAACAAGTAAAAAAATGCTCAGTGTAAATGTACAAACAATCCCAAAGTAGATCTTGCACGTAACGGTGGGGATAGTAGATATCTTCCTGTAGAATGACGTAACCATCTTTGGTAAAAGAGCCAGTCGCTTGCTATTACAAAGTCATAGATAGATAGGTCAAGTTACACAGAGATGATGCATTTGCTTCCCGTTAATAAGATGATAAGGCTGAGTGTTTAGCTCCTCCCGTAGTTGAAGGAAATTTATTCAGACCTCCTGTTTAAAAAACTCAGCAAAGCCGTCGTGAATACAATTCAGACAAAATATATCACCCTAAACTAAAGTTAAAAATAAAAGTACATTTCTATCAATATAACTTTGGTGCTCTATAATTGATGTCCTATAAGTTTCAATTCGCAGAAGATCCTGCTTTGTTAAAATAAAAGAGTTGTAACCTTCGAGTGAATAAAAAGAAAGTGCTCAAATATGTTGTTTCCGACTTTTATTAAGCTCGTTGGATCATAAGAAATATAATTTGAATACTCTGCTCACAAATTACATAGATATGGTCAGAGAAACTTGTTGGAAGCAACAATCAATATTCAAAACACATAATTATAAAAAAAAAAACGTAGCTTAGATCTAATTTATTAGACTACTATGTTACACTCTAAAAAAAAAACCTCGATGTAATAACAAAAAATGAAAAGAAAATAGAAATCAAAGAAGTAGCAGAATGGAAAAATCTCAGAATGAGTGAGTAGGGTTAGCACCAGTTAATAAAACAACGATTCTAGAAGATCGGGGATTATGTTTTAACATTTCAGAATACCAAAGGATTAGAACTAGAGATTTTGATTTTCTCCTAAACCCTCGATAAAAATAATTGATTTTCTCCTGAACCATAAGAAAAATTAGAGTTTAGGGTTTTGTGTTTTTTTTTTTTTACTTCTTTCAATTTTGTTTTATTTTTCTTCAAGGTTTTGGTTTTTGTGTTTTTTTTTTAGTTTTTCATTTTTTTTTGTTTTTTAGGGTTCGGCTTTGTTGTGTTTTTTTAAATGTTTCGGTTTTCCATTTTTTTAAGGATTCGGTTTTCGTGTTTTTTTTAGGGTTTAAAGTATATGCATTGTGGAATAAGCATAAGACACTAAAGGTAGAAACCGTTAGATTTGATATGTATGTTTCCACATTAGAGGATGTGCTAATCCTAAAACCAGAATCACTTCCAAATTCACCACCTCCACACTGGAAATGCTTATGTCACTAAAACTATTTTCAATTCTTCCCGAGCCCATTGACTGTAAAGAAATGAAACATTCTTTATCCCTTCTCCCCCATTCAATCTGCAAAATACATTGCATAAATTTAACATACGTCATCTACACTAAATATATCTCATAAAAGATACGAGAAAAAATAGCAGAGATGAGAACATATACCTTGCTTTTGTCAATTTCACTCTACATTACAAGCTTTTACAACTTCTCTTTGTGACTCTCCATCTCGCAATCCAGGTTCACCTGAGCAACAGTCACATTTTTCTTTTAGCCAAAATAAATGACTTCATCAAAAGCAAATATCAACTCAAAAGTTGTCTTGCAAATCCCCTCTTCATCTAGAGAGATGAAATGTTCCAGTACCTTGTGATAGTTGAATTCCGAGTGCTAATCTTTTCTACACACCCTATCGTGATATAACGACTGTTTTCATCTTCGTAGTGGATATGCTTCATTGTTACTTGAAGACCTTTTTCTCTAACCAGCTTGTTAAACGACCAATGGGTAAGAAAATGCTCAGTGTAAATATACAAGTATCTCAAAGTAGATCTTGCATGTAACGGTGGGGATAGTAGAGATATTCCTGTAGAATGACGTAACCATCTTTGGTAAAAGAGCCAGACGCTTGCTATTACAAAGCCATAGATAGATAGGTCAAGTTGCACAGAGATCACACATTTGCTTCCGGTTAATAAGATGGGAAGACTGTGTGTAGCTCCTCCCGTAGTTGTAGGAAATTTATTCAGACCTTTTGTTGAAAAAATCCAGCAAAGCCGTCGTGAATACAGTTCATACAAAATATATCACCTTAAACTAAAGTTAAAAATAAAGTACCTTTCATCAATATAACTTTGGTGCTCCATAATTGATGCCCTATAAGTTTCAATTCGCACAAGATCCTCCATTGTTAAAAAAAAGAGTTGTTATCTTCAAGTGCATAAAAGGAAAGTGCTCAAATATGTTGTTTCCGACTTTTATTAAGCTCGTTGGAGCATAAGAAATATAATTTGAATATTCTGCTCACAAATTACATAGATATGGTCAGAGAGACTTGTTGGAAGCATAATCAATCTTCAAAACACATAATTATCAAAAATGAAAAAAAAACGTAGCTTAGATTTTAGTTTCCCTAATTTAATAGACTACTATGTTACACTAAAGAAAAAAAAAACTCGATGTAATAACAGAAAATGAAAATAAAATAGACATTAAAAGTAGCAGAATACAAAATTACAAGATCTTTCAATTCATGAAAGCAATCTACTAAAAAACTCCATCTCCCCTATTTTTCTTCTAAAAAACAATATGTATTAATATGCAGGGGCAAGCAAAAAACTGCTAAACAAGTAGCCAACCAATATACAAACGATTCACTCAGAAGTCTCTAACTCAGCTGCTTTATTGACCGTGATTTGATTGAACAACAAAGTTGAATCAATAAATTGTACTTACAATACAGTTTGATAGCTCCACATAAAAATCACTGCCATTAGCCAAAATTTCTGCAAAAGAAAAATTGATTCTCCACGCATCTAGAATATTTGTTTTTTGAACCGTATTTTAATCCCTAATCTAATAATTTTAAAAAAAAAAGTGTCAAGATATATGAAGAAAAAGAAGAAGAAAGTAAGTAGAAAAAATTGAACCTTAATCATTTCATTATGAATGCAAGCTAGAAATATGCAGTTATGAACCAGAAACCCAAAGCCAAAGTATCCTCATCGCTCAAAGGAAAATGAGGACTATCATGACTTCCCTGCTAGGAGCGAGCTTTTGTGACATTAGATTAAGGTTCTGAAATGAGTAGCCGATGTTAGAAGAATTGAAATAAATTACACAAATTGCAGCATTGAGCCCATAATGACCAGGTATCAATCTCAGAAGACGGTAGTAGGGGTAGTACAGTTAATAAAAACGCATTCCGGAACCATCGGGGGATTAGGTTTGGGACATTCTAAATAACAAGAGATAAGTAGTGAGATTTGATTGTCTTCTTAATCCTTGTAAAGATAATTGATTTTATCCTGGAATCCCTTAAAGAAAATTAGGGGTTTAGGGTTTTGTGTTTTTTTTTTTTTTTTTTTTTTTTTTTTTTTTTTTTCTTCAAGGTTTTGGTTTTTGTGTTTTTTTTTTTTTTTTTTTTTTTTTTTTTTGTTTTTTTTTTTTTTGTGTTTTTTTAAATGTTTCGGTTTTCCATTTTTTTAAGGGATTCGGTTTTCGTGTTTTTTTTAGGGTTTAAAGTATATGCATTGTGGAATAAGCATAAGACACTAAAGGTAGAAACCGTTAGATTTGATATGTATGTTTCCACATTAGAGGATGTGCTAATCCTAAAACCAGAATCACTTCCAAATTCACCACCTCCACACTGGAAATGCTTATGTCACTAAAACTATTTTCAATTCTTCCCGAGCCCATTGACTGTAAAGAAATGAAACATTCTTTATCCCTTCTCCCCCATTCAATCTGCAAATACATTGCATAAATTTAACATACGTCATCTACACTAAATATATCTCATAAAAGATACGAGAAAAAATAGCAGAGATGAGAACATATACCTTGCTTTTGTCAATTTCACTCTACATTACAAGCTTTTACAACTTCTCTTTGTGACTCTCCATCTCGCAATCCAGGTTCACCTGAGCAACAGTCACATTTTTCTTTTAGCCAAAATAAATGACTTCATCAAAAGCAAATATCAACTCAAAAGTTGTCTTGCAAATCCCCTCTTCATCTAGAGAGATGAAATGTTCCAGTACCTTGTGATAGTTGAATTCCGAGTGCTAATCTTTTCTACACACCCTATCGTGATATAACGACTGTTTTCATCTTCGTAGTGGATATGCTTCATTGTTACTTGAAGACCTTTTTCTCTAACCAGCTTGTTAAACGACCAATGGGTAAGAAAATGCTCAGTGTAAATATACAAGTATCTCAAAGTAGATCTTGCATGTAACGGTGGGGATAGTAGAGATATTCCTGTAGAATGACGTAACCATCTTTGGTAAAAGAGCCAGACGCTTGCTATTACAAAGCCATAGATAGATAGGTCAAGTTGCACAGAGATCACACATTTGCTTCCGGTTAATAAGATGGGAAGACTGTGTGTAGCTCCTCCCGTAGTTGTAGGAAATTTATTCAGACCTTTTGTTGAAAAAATCCAGCAAAGCCGTCGTGAATACAGTTCATACAAAATATATCACCTTAAACTAAAGTTAAAAATAAAAGTACCTTTTCATCAATATAACTTTGGTGCTCCATAATTGATGCCCTATAAGTTTCAATTCGCACAAGATCCTCCATTGTTAAAAAAAAGAGTTGTTATCTTCAAGTGCATAAAAGGAAAGTGCTCAAATATGTTGTTTCCGACTTTTATTAAGCTCGTTGGAGCATAAGAAATATAATTTGAATATTCTGCTCACAAATTACATAGATATGGTCAGAGAGACTTGTTGGAAGCATAATCAATCTTCAAAACACATAATTATCAAAAATGAAAAAAAAACGTAGCTTAGATTTTAGTTTCCCTAATTTAATAGACTACTATGTTACACTAAAGAAAAAAAAAACTCGATGTAATAACAGAAAATGAAAATAAAATAGACATTAAAAGTAGCAGAATACAAAATTACAAGATCTTTCAATTCATGAAAGCAATCTACTAAAAAACTCCATCTCCCCTATTTTTCTTCTAAAAAACAATATGTATTAATATGCAGGGGCAAGCAAAAAACTGCTAAACAAGTAGCCAACCAATATACAAACGATTCACTCAGAAGTCTCTAACTCAGCTGCTTTATTGACCGTGATTTGATTGAACAACAAAGTTGAATCAATAAATTGTACTTACAATACAGTTTGATAGCTCCACATAAAAATCACTGCCATTAGCCAAAATTTCTGCAAAAGAAAAATTGATTCTCCACGCATCTAGAATATTTGTTTTTTGAACCGTATTTTAATCCCTAATCTAATAATTTTAAAAAAAAAAGTGTCAAGATATATGAAGAAAAAGAAGAAGAAAGTAAGTAGAAAAATTGAACCTTAATCATTTCATTATGAATGTCAACGTAGAACTATGCAGTTATTGACCAGAAAACCCAAAGCCAAAGTATCCTCATCGCTCAAAAGAATTGAGCGACTATCATGACTTCCCCTGCAGGAGCGAGCTTTTGTGACCAATTATAATTAAGGTTCTCTAATGAGTAGCCGATGTTAGAAATTGTCAATAGAATTACAAATATTGCAGCATGAGAACATAATGACCAGTTATCAATCTCAGAATGAGTTAGTAGGGTTAGTACCAGTTAATAAAACAACGATTCCGGAACATCGGGGATTAGGTTTTGACATTTCTAAATACCAAGAGATAAGTAGTAGAGATTTTGATTTTCTTCTTAATCCTTGTAAAGATAATTGATTTTATCCTGAACCCTAAAGAAAATTAGGGTTTAGGGTTTTGTGTTTTTTTTTACGTCTTTGGATTTTGTTTTTTTTTTTCTTCAAGGTTTTGGTTTTCGTGTTTTGTTAGTTTTTTTATTTTTTTGGTTTTTTAGGTTCGGCTTTGTTGTGTTTTTTAAGTGTTTCGGTTTTTCATTTTTTTAAGAATTCGATTTTTGTATTTTTTTTTTTTTTGGGTTTAAGAGGATTTAGGGGGTATGCATTGTGGAATAAGCAATTAACTGACTGTAAAGACATGAAACCTCCTTTATTTTCAATTGTCATTGCAAGCACACAGCAAGACTGGCGTGGCATCCAAATCATGCATTCCAAATAAAGTAAGCAGACCCTGCAGCAACCAATCATTTCGTCAACACATAAAACATGGGAAATAACAATAAAAAAGATAAATGTATCAAATCTTTTCATATATATATATATATGTATATTCATACATACCTGCAAAACTTTTATGAGTTACCAATCAAAACCTCGATAAGACAAGAATATCTATCACCCTAAAATTATAGCAGGAAAACATTTGCATGAACAAAACAAAAGACATTTCTTAATTTTTTCTCCAAATTGTTAGCTCTCTATAAGTTGCTAGAATCTAAGTGTGAATAGACCACAAACAAAAGAAAAACTATTGTATCAAGCTATCCACTTAAAACAAAGCATTTTCTGAAACCAATCTTTTCTTTTTAAACTTTATATCCTCCATAAATGTCTATATTTCTGACAAAGGCAAATCTTTCTTTCCTAATATATATGCTTAGTAAGAAACAGTCGACCAATTAATAACTGATCATTCTCATCACAACGTTTTTATTTTGTTGATAAAAATAATGAATTCTACGAAGAAACCTCAAACAGCCAAAAACAATTTGCACTAAAGCAAGCAAATTATTCAGGCCACAATTTGACATGTCAAGAGAACCAAGGAAAACAACAGTGAAAAACCATCAACAACAACAAGGACAGAGACCTAAATCTGAGCACAAGTAAAATCAAACACTAAAAACTACATTTGTTGATATCATCTATTATACATGAGGTTGAAAATTATTTGAAAACCCTTATTTATCAGGTAGACATTATTATATCATTCACTAGTGATCGACGAAATAGCCAAAAGTTTTATATTTGCATTGAAAACGAGCTTAAAACACCTAAATGAGCTAAAGATACATTGACTTTATTTCTTTTATTAGCAAGCAATTCATTCAGATTACAAGATGCAAATAGTGGGCAAATATTAAACCATTGGCTTATTTATGAAAAGTTTCTTACTGAATAAAGATAATGCAAATTCATTGCAAAACAATGAAAAACCATACATGGTCTTCTTAGTGGGTGTATGTCACTTCCAAGTTACCACTTTTAGTAGAAACCCACACCTGCACCAGGGAAAGAGAATTTTCTTAATGTTTAACAAGTCTACTTGAATACTTGTACAAACTCACCTAAAACACACATCTAACATAAAAAACCAACAAACCTTGATTGTTTGGTCAAGGGAACATGATAAAAGAAATTGATCCCAGCAAAGAACAGACATCACAACCGATGCATGATTGGTCGGTGTTTGTATACACTGTAGTGTTTCTAGGCTCCAGACCTAAAAGAAAGAACAGTAAGAGGGCAAATATAAACACAACGTAAAGAAAAAATTTATAGCCTTTATAAAATGGTCCATTGAACCAGAGTTGAGCCTATTAGCTCCAACTACTAACGAGACAACAGCAAGGGTGACTCTTCAGTGAAGCAGCTGGTTCAAAGTTGTTGGTCTCCACGTTAAATTTCCATACCAATATTGATCCATCCTAAAAAGAAGAATTTCCATTAACCCGACAAACCTATATTTATTGAGAATATAGACATTGCAAACACATACATTTTCAATAACCAAAAATATGGACAATGAACATATATCACTTACTATAAGGAATCTTTGTAAAGATTAAAAACAATGATTGTTGAAATCAGACGGATACCCTTACTTTATTCCTCCTTGAATTACATGCAGTTATGAGCATAAGATTTAGAAGAGGATAAATGTTATGATAATAATGAAACCCCCCTCAAAACAAAGTTTAAAGTAAATAGAACACTGATGATTATACAAATGCTATACTTGGATCAGTTTTCATTCGTAGAGTAATATGTTTTGGTGTAATGAAGACTTAAAATAAAGAAAATTGAAAAAATATGAAGTACCTGTGTACCAGGAAAGAGCAAATTGTTACCCACAACGAGGGCATAAACTTGACTAACTGGCCCAGTAAGACTCTGATCAAAGGAAGTTTGGGTGTTCCATGCCTGTAAAATACAAACGAGTAGAAATCAAAATGTTTCATCATGATACAGCGTGTTTGTGGAGTTTTAGCAATCATCAAATGAAACCATTAAATAGAGATATTGTTTCCAGATCTTGACAGTATTTGGTACACCCACAAAAATCCAAGGTCCTTCACTAATCATACAACCGACTTCACCACCAAGATTAATGACAGCGCTACACTACAGGAATAACAAAAAGTTGGGTAAAATGATTTATACACTCAATTTTACTGGATGATGGTGTACAACATAAAAGCCCAACTCCACATTTCCATGTTATTTTATCCAACGAATTGTGGGTCTTCTAAGAAAACAGAGAAAAAGAAATTTCTTCAATTCAAACAACACTATTTAAGGATACCAATAATTAATAAAAGTATGCACTCATACTCTGCAGTTCTAGTTTCAGTCAAGCAGGCTAAATGCATCCCACTTTGTCATTTCGTAACAGAAAAAAACATGACTGAACCTAAGTTCACTATAATAGAAAATTTCCCCAGGTTTTTCTGATTAGTTATATGATGCATCGAGTCACTTTTTCATCGCAGCTTGAGACAATATAAGATATAAATATAAGGAGTTGAATGATCAAAAGCCAATGACTAACCTGTCCTGACTGACAGTCCCAAACTCTCACATTTTCATCTTTACTCGCTGTGTAAGGCTTATCAGACCCAGTTGGCAGGGAAATTCCACTAATAAGCTGTTCAAACACCATCTATCACTAAGCAAAACACAAAGAACCGATAACTCCACTTCATCATCCAAGAAAGAAATATCAATGAAGGGAAGAAATTTCCACCTTCTGATGCCCCTCGAGCTGTGTTAAAAGGGAAAAACTTTCCCCTAAACTCCAAACATGCAGATATTTGCATTTATCCCTATAAGAATAGTGGCCCTGAAGCCAAAAGTTACAAGCTTTTCCTGTCTTCCTAACCGTTCTACTACTACTGACACTGGCGTTAACGCGACCCCAATGCGACCCTGCATTAAAATTTGAAGATCGTCGCGGACCAGAAATTCGGGAATCATCGGCAGAGAAGCCATGGCCCCTTTTGGAAGCAAGCCTGTTTGAAGGCACCTGTGAGGGAGGTGGCAGTTATCTGTGAAGGAACGGACATGGAAAACGATTGCAATGACCTGCTCTCCAATGGTAGCAAACCCTTTGATTCCTGTTATCTCCAGAACGTCCTGCTAGCCTCTAAAAAACGCGTTTACTGCCTCCATCAACATCCATCACACAGAAAATAGAGAATCTGTTTTTTTTTTTTTCACCGGGGGAAAAATTCTCTCCTGATCAACTAATAGGGTATTCAAATTGCGAATTATAGTTTATAGGAATCAGAACTCGAGAGGAGGAGAAATCCAATGCAAATATAGCTGGATCACGGAAATTGAAACAAGAGATTAATCATGAACCTAACAGGATGCGACTCACTGGGTAGCAAAGCAACAGAGATGAAGGAAAATTATAGAAAGTAGTTGGAAGCACTAATAGTTGGTGTAAATGATGATTATATACCCATAAGCCAATATAGGGGAGGAGATTCGGGGAGAATTACTGCTATGCTAACAGTATAATGACACCGTGTAACTCGCGAATGCTAACATTAATACGGTTTAACAAATGAAGATGCATTCAAACGAGTTGGGTTGAATATGTAGTTTGGTGGGCTAATTTCCACAGCGGAACTTCTATGTATTAACATGCAAGGGTAAACAAAAAACATGTAAACAAGTAGCCAACCAATATACAAACGATTCACTCAAAAGTCTTTAACCCTCCTGCTTTATTAACTGCTATTCAATTGAACAACCAAAGTTGAATCAATAAATTGTACTTAAAATACAGTTTGATAGCTCTACCAAACTACATATTCAACCCAACTCGTTTGAATAAAAAAAATGTTACCTTCAAGTGAATAAAAAGAAAGTGCTCAAATATGTTGTTTCCCACTTTTATTAAGCTCCTTGGAGCATAAAAAATATAATTTGAATACTCTGCTCACAAATTACATAGATATGGTTAGATAGACTCGTTATAAGAAACAATCAATATTCAAAACACATAATTATCAAAACATAAAAAATAAAAAAACTTAGCTTATATTTTACGTTCTCTAATTTAATAGACTACTATGTTACACACTAAAAAAAATCAATGTAATAACAAAAAATGGAAAGAAAATAGACATTAAAAAAAGTAGCACAATACAAAATTACAAGATCTTTCAATCCACGAAAGGAATCTACTAGAGAACTCTTTATTCTAATCCCTAATCTATAAATTTAAAAATAAAGTGTCAAGTTATGTGAAGAAAGTAGGTAGAGAAATTGAACCTTAATCATTTCCTTGTGAATGCCAATGTAAGACTATGCAGTTGTTGAACAGAAAACACAAAGACAAATTATCCTCATCGCTTAAAAGAAGAACAATCAATATTCAAAACACATAATTATCAAAAAAAAAAAAATACGTACCTTAGATTATACTTTCTCTAATTTAATAGACTACTATATTGCACTCTTAAAAAAAACTGAATGTAATAACAAAAAATGAAAATAAAATAGACATTAAAAGAAGTAGCACAATACAAAATTACAAGATTTTTCAATCCACGAAAGCAATTTACAAGAGAATTCTGTATTCTAATCCCTAATCTAATAATTTAAAAATACAAAAATTGTCAGGTTATGTGAGGAAATAGAAGAAGAAAGTAAAGAAATTAAACCTTAATAATGCCAACGTAGGACTATGCAGTTGTTGACCAAAAAGTCCAAAACCAAATTATCATCATCGCTCAAAAGGAGAACAATCAATATTAAAACACATAATTATAAAAAAAGGAAGAAAAAAATAGATTAGATTTTACTTTCTATAATTTAATAGACTACTATGTTACATTCTCTAAAAAAAAAACTCAATGTAATAACTAAAAATGGAGAGAAAATAGATATTAAAAGAAGTAGCACAATACAAAATTACAAGAAGTGTCAGGTTATGTGAAGAAAAAGAACAAGAAAGTAAGTAGAGAAATTGAACCTTAATAATTTCCTTGTGAATGTGAACGTAGGACTATGCAGTTGTAGACCAGAAAACTCAAAGTCAAATTATCCCCATCGCTCAAACGAAGGGAGCGACTGTCTTGCCTTCCCCTACAGGAGCGAGCTTTTGTGACCAATTATGATTAAGGTTCTTTGATGAGTCGCTGATGTTGGAAATTGCCACTAGAATTACAAATATTGCAGTTGGAGAACATAATGGCTTTCTTTGTTGATGTAAATTGTTCTCAATCTCAGAATGAGTGAGTAGAGTTAGCACCAGTTAATAGACAACGATTTCGAAACATCGGGGATTAGGGTTTGAGATTTCAGAATACCATGGGATAAGGATTTGAGATTTTGATTTTCTTCTGAACCTTCGAGAAAGACAATTGATTTTGTCCTAAAACCAAAAGAAAATTAGAGTTTAGGGTTTATGGTTTTGTGTTTTTTTGTACGGCTTTGGATTTCGTGTTTTTTTTCTTCAAGATTTTGGTTTTTTTGTTTTATTTTTTTTAGTTTTTCGGTTTTTGTGTTTTTTTAGGGTTTCGATTTATTATGTTTTTTAGGGATTCGGTTTTCGTGTTTTTTTAGGATTTATTAGGGTTTATGATATGTTTCCACATCAGAGGCTATGCTCATCCTAAAAACAAAATCACTTCCAAATCCACCACTGAAAATGCTCATGTCACGAAAACTACTTTTAATTCTTCCCGAGCCCATTGACTTTAAAGACATGAACCTCCTTTATCGCCTCTCCCCTTTTCAATCTGCAAAATACATTGCAAAAATTTAACATATATCATCCACACCAAATATATCTCACAAAATATATGAAAAAAAAAATGACAGAGCTGAGAACATATACCTTGCTTTGGTCAATTTCACTTTGCATTACAAGCTTGTGCAACTTCTCTTTGTGATTCTCCATCTCGCAATACTGCTTCACCTGAGCAACAGTCAAATTTTCCTTTTAGCCAAGAGAAATGACTTCATCAAAAGCAAAAATCAACTCAAAAGATATCTTACAAATCCCCTCCTTCATCTAGAGAGATGAAATGTACCGGTACCTTGTGATACTTGAGTTACGACTGCTAACCTTTTCTACACACTGTATCGTGATATAACGGTTGTTTTCATCTTCGTAGTGGACATGTTTCATGCTTACTTGAAGAGCTTTTCCTCTAACCAACTTGTTAAACGGCCAACGAGTAAGAAAAAATACTATGTAAATGTACAAGCTATACCAAAGTAGATCTTGCATGTAAGGGTGGGGATAGTAGAGATCTTCCTGTAGAATGACGTGACCATCTTTGGTAAAAGAGTCAGTCGCTTGCTATTGCAAAGCCAGAGATAAAGAGATAGATCAAGTTGCACATACCTTTACACAAAGATGACGCATTTGCTTCCAGTTAATAAGATGCTAAGACTGAGTGTGTAGCTCCTCCCATAGTTGTAGAAAATTTATGTAGACCTCGTATTGAAAATACCAGGCAAAACCGTCATGAATACAGTTCAGACAAATCCTATCACTCGAAACTAAAGATGAAAATAAAAGTATCTTCCCATCAATATAACTTTAGTGCTTCACAATTGATGTCCTAAAAGTTTCAATTCGCTCGATCGATTGAGTTTGAACCACCATACAAAGGCTTTGGTGAAAGTTTACTAACTTTAACATTCCCAATCAGTAGTTAGATTTTTTATTTTAGAATTGACAGAGCATAAATTTGGACCACCATACAAAGACTTTGGTGAAAGTTTACTAGCTTCAACATTCTCAATCAGTAGTTAGATTTTTTATTTTAGAATTGACAAAATATAAGTTTGGATTGAAATTTTTGACAAAAATGAAAATACATAGCCAAAGTAATGAGTTTGTTATGGTAATACTATTTGAGGTACGATTGCATTAGGATATGTCAATCCAGAATCTTAAGTTTAGGGCAAGTGAAACAACTCTCCCTACGAAGAGATCGAAAAAAACTTGCTTACTAAAGTATAGACAATAATGATGTCATCAAGAAAAACATGAAAAAATGTATTCAAGTTGAAAAATTTAGAAGACAAAATAAATTTCATTTTTTTCTAAGGAGTCATAATTGTATATTCCAAGATATCTTTGCAGACAACTTTAAATTAATGGTTTTCAAAAATTCTTGCTAATTTGCCTTTTACATGGATGAAAGCTTTTAATTTATTTGAATTTTTCATTCCCTGTATGAATACAAGTTAAATCAACTACAATGTCCATGTCAATCATGGTCCCTACAATTAATTCTTATCCAATTTAATCTCAACAACTTTACAACTTCTATGATATTCACATTTACCCCAAATCGATTGCAACAAACTTTGAATTTGAATTTTATCGCCTACTATTCTTAATCTTTCAACTTTATATAACATGATGAAATTCTAAGTTTTTCTTACATTGATCTCTTTATCTTTTAATTCTCTTTCCATTGAATATCAAATTTTCATTCCTCCGAATTACTAAACTTCTACCTTCGAGATAATAAGGCCAATGTGAATTAAGATATGCATTCATAACTCTTAGAAAAAATTAAATTTATTTTGTCTACTAGATTTACAAACTTGATTATAGATGTTCAAATCAATCGTGACGAATTTTTAAAGACATCAAAACTCTAGGGCAAGTAAAACAACCTCCCATGGAAGAGATCGCAAAAAAACCTGCACACTAAAGCATTGACAGTAATGATGTGACCATAGAAAGCCATGAAAAAATGTATTTAAGTGTAAAAACATAGTAGACAAAATAAATTTCATTTTTTTGAAAAGTTATGAGTACATATATCTTAAGAGATATTCTTGTTAAAAAATTGTAAAATTATTAATATCGGTATGTCTCGTTAGTTTTTTTCCACATGCATGAAAACTTAAAATTTTATTGAATTCTTCCTAACATATTTCAATTTTTAGCTTGTGAATGCAACTATAAATGTTTTATGACAATCATGGTAAGTATTTTATTTCACACATGTAAATGCCTATGTTGCATCTATTAACGAAGGCAAGGACAAAAAGAGTATTTAGGTAAGATTGAAAACATCAGGGTTGATGTCTGGCTCAAACAATTTTTTCCCCTATTTCGCTCTTCGCCCATCTTTCTCCTCTTTTTTTTTCCCTACTCTATTAAGTTTCTCCAAATTTCAATGCGTAATTTTTCCGCACCATCATTAGTAGTACAATTCTATAAAAATCTAATTTCTACCATTACCTAACTTTGTCTCTCTCACACAATACCTAATTTAGCTTATCTTCAACTTTTTTGCATAAACCTATTTATTAATTTGTAAATAATTGAGTTCTCTCTCTCTCTTATAATCTTTCTCTCACCGTCACCACTAATTCTTACTCTATGCATTCGTCATAGATTTATGAGAGGTGACAATCATGTTTCTCCCCACACTATCATTTTTCAAACGTCCAAAATCTGCCAACTCTTTTCTTTTAAAAAAGTAAATAAATAATAATTTATCATATTCAAAAATTGCCCTTCCTTATTAGTTCCACTCCCACCTACTTGGGTCCGATGAAAAAAACTCTAATCTTTTAGCCTTGCTTCCAATACCTCTTCTTCAAAGATGCAATACAAAGAGACAACATCATACTGTTAAAGCCCTTTGAGATTTGAAAAAAAACTAAACACCTTAATAGTTGGATAGACTAATGTAAGTTTACTTGGATCGAAAACAGGCTTTTATCCCAGTACACCAACGTTCTACTTTAGGTCTCCACTCATTCAAGCAGACTCCTCACAATAGGAATATATCAACAGAAATTAAAGACAAGAAGACTTCTTCCAGTAGGGATAGACCAACGGATATTAAAAACAAATAATAAAATTTTCACACTTCATCCAAAGGTGGTGAATTTTATTGGCCAGAATTCACAAAAAAAAATTAAGTAAAGAGAAGACATTTTAAAATACTAAAAATATATTGATAATAATAAAGGCTAGCTTAAAATTTTGGCGATGACAACGAATGAATCATAAATCAATGGAGTAAAGAATAGTTCCAAATAATAAAATTATAAATATAATAAAATTATAAATAATAAATTAAATTATAAATTATAAATTACAAATAATAAATAATAAATTAATTTATAAATTATAAATTACAAATTATATTATTTGGAACTATGCTTCACTCTGATATTTTATAACTCATATATTGTCATCGCCAATTTTTGGAACTATACTTCATTATAATCAATATGTATTTAGTATTTTTAAATACTCTCTGCTCACTTAATTTTTTTGCAAATGTTAATAAACTTTACAACTTCTGATGAAGTACGAAAATAACCATACACTAGAACTATCTACCTATTATAAAACAATTTGATTTTTTCTACTTATTTCGCTCACTACCTTACTTCCTCCTATTATATAATAAAAAAGATCAAACACTATTGTTTCTCGTTATATTCCACGCCAATATCAGCACGACAAACTTTTAATGAGGTTTACTTATGCGAGAAGACAAAAGTAGTTTGAAAGAAAAAAGTAATTGTTGTTAGTTAGTTTTAATAAATTGTATCGGGTCGTTATCCAATCAGCTATAAGGAAATGAAGAGTAAAAGTGGAGAGGTTGGAGAGAGAGAAGGGTGTGAAAGTTGTAAGGGGAGTTGAGTGTAGTATTCTGGTACACTATCTAGGAAGTGAGTTCGTGAGGGAAAATAGTTAATTTTCCTCGTGTAGAACTTGATTTGTTGTATCAGAGATTTATTCAATAATAATTCTGATTTTTCCCTCTATGTGTGCCTATATTGTGTTGTAATGTTCTTAAAATCTATCACACCACTATATATAATGAGAAAGAGTAATGAAAATTGTAGTGGATCATGAAAATTTTTTCAGGAAGGAACGAAGCATACCAACCCTTTCAATGCAATATTGAATTTTAAAACATACTCTCTCATAAAATTGGGAATTCACTGCATTAGCAAATCAAGATTTGGAATTCAGGATTCAGAGAACGGATTCTTGTAAATCCTTTCTAGGAATATTCCTATTTAATATTGCATTCGTTAACCCTAGTAATCTGAAAAGAAAAAAAAGAACCAAGAGATAGAATTTGAGGAAAGCATTACCTAGAAAAGTAAGATTCGAAGTCGCGTCATTTCCATTCCTTTGTGATCTTCAATGGCATACGTTGATCCGAACCAATTAAGGTTGTTAGTTACATGTTCATAGCATGATAAATCTTATTTTTCACGTCACAACTATTTCTCAACCACTTGCAGATGTAAAGAAGATAGTTCTAACCAAAAATACAGCACAACAAAACATTAAGCTACTGGCTTAAAAAGAAGATAAGTAAGCAAAGAAGATAATTCAATTATCTTAAACTAACAAAGAATATAATTCTTACAAAAAATACAATGCAACAAAACATCAAGCTACTTGCTTTCATAAGTTCAGATACTGGGCATGCTCCACTAGAATGCATAACCTAAATATGCCTAGCAATGCCAATTATCAAATGTCAAAGGACTCCCAATAAAAGAAAGGAGCATGGGTCATTGAACTTTAACTAATTCAATTTTGGATATCAGCCATGATTTTGGGGACACTTTACCTCCATTCCTTCTTGCACAAAAGGCGCAAAGGAAACAACCAAAAGAAATGATTGGAACAACAAAATTGAAAAATAAAAGAAATGTGGGAAGTTTGATTTTTGACCACATTGAGAGTGGGATGATAATTCTTTTTCTCTTGCAGATGGGGATAACATTGATTAAGACTTCTAACTTTTTTCTGAAAAAAAAAATTAGAATGACAATGAAATACTACACAGCAGAAAAAAAAAAAACGTAAAAGTGTTTGCCAATATTAGCGCTGAAACCTGTGGAGTTGTAATCAAGATGCGAAAGAAAATACTCCAAACAAGAAAGATAAATTAATTGACATGTCTTGACCACTAAAAGGAATAGATAGTAGAGGAAGCATATTGAAAAGTAAATCTCTTGGTTATATCAAACATTAAGCAAAGTCCAACCTACAAGAATTTCAACTTCACAAAACCTGGTAGGGATTGTTCTTGTTAAGCATTTGCTCCGACTGAACAACACCCCCCCCCCCCCCCCCCCAAGTGACCTTCCAAATACGAGAACTCTAGATGTGTCGATATCAGTCATTCGCGAAAGATGATGAAGTACAGTCTAATCAACGGATTTGGAACATTCGCCATTCCTATTTAACATATCGTTCTTTAAACCTAGTAATCTGAAAAAAAAAAAGTACCAAGAGAGAGAATTTGAGGAAAGCATTACCTGAAAAAGCAAGATTCGAAGTCGCCCTCCCTCTCCCCTTAGGGCAGTGGTTGCTCCCGGAGAAGAGATCCACATAGTTCAGCGATCCAGCAGAGATTGATTCAAAGATACGATCGGAGATGATCGCAGAGTCTACGGATTTGGAACATTCGCCGAAGGGAAAGGCGTACGCTCCGATTCTCTTCGGTGGGACGTCTGCTCTGTTTCTAAATTTTCAGCGCGACGAGTGAGAGTGGCGGGATAAATTGTTTTAGATGATATATTGCTACGAAAGAGCCGTTAATTCGTTCCACCCCGAAAACGCTTAACGTTCAAAACTACGACAGATGCATCCGAAAACCTAGTAACAGAGGCCCACAGAATATGGTCTCACCTTACAAATCCTTCCAAGTCCAACAAAGCCCGTCATTCAGCTCACTATAGCTGCCAATTTGTAAATTTCCCCAATTTTAAATTAATAAATTATTTTAGTACATTTTTTTTTCATGTGTTCCTACGTTAATTTGATTCTTGGTGACTCAAAATTTTGTACTTTGTCATCGTTCAAACATGTGTAAATTTTCACTCAAATGGTCAAACCGGTAAATATTGAAAATCACTGTATAATTGAAGTTCTGAAATGATTTTAGGTGAATCGAAATTACCTTAAATAAAAAATGTATATATATATATAACATAATATTATATATTAAATAAATTAAACAACGCGAGGGGAAGAGAGAGAAAATTGTATTTATTATGTGTGGTTGATGCTTCAATCTTCGAAGCTGTATTAAAGGTACGTTGATTATAACGCTCCAAATCTAATTTCACGCTTAAACACATCGTGTGTTGAAAATCGGATAATGTGGTTCAATTTTGAGCCGATTCATTGGGTGGGTTATGTAAATTCACGGTCGAATTTGAGGAAAGCATTACCTAAAAAACAAGATTTGAAGTTGCGTCATTCTCCCTCCTCTCCCCTTAGGGCGTGGTTGCTCCCGGAGAAGAGATCCACATAGTTCAGCGATCCAGCAGAGATTGATTCAAAGATCGATCAGAGATGATCGCAGAGTCTACGAATTTGAAACATCGTCGACGGGGAAGTGGTACGCTCTGATTCTCTTCGGAGTGACTTCTGCCTCTATTTCTAAATTTGTAGCAAGGAGTGAGAGTGGCGGGATAAATTGTTTTAGATGATATATTGCTACGAAAGAGCCGTTAATTCGTTCCACCCCGAAAACGCTTAACGTTCAAAACTACGACAGATGCATCCGAAAACCTAGTAACAGAGGCCCACAGAATATGGTCTCACCTTACAAATCCTTCCAAGTCCAACAAAGCCCGTCATTCAGCTCACTATAGCTGCCAATTTGTAAATTTCCCCAATTTTAAATTAATAAATTATTTTAGTACATTTTTTTTTCATGTGTTCCTACGTTAATTTGATTCTTGGTGACTCAAAATTTTGTACTTTGTCATCGTTCAAACATGTGTAAATTTTCACTCAAATGGTCAAACCGGTAAATATTGAAAATCACTGTATAATTGAAGTTCTGAAATGATTTTAGGTGAATCGAAATTACCTTAAATAAAAAATGTATATAATATATATATAACATAATATTATATATTAAATAAATTAAAACAACGCGAGGGGAAGAGAGAGAAAATTGTATTTATTATGTGTGGTTGATGCTTCAATCTTCGAAGCAATGTTATTAAAGGGTACGTTGATTATAACGCTCCAAATCTAATTTCACGCTTAAACACAATCGTTGGTTGAAATCGGATAATGTGGTTCAATTTTGAGCCTAAATATCATTGGTGTGGGTTTATGTAAATTCACGGTCGAATTTGAGGAAAGCATTACCTAAAAAACAAGATTTGAAGTTGCGTCATTCTCCCTCCCTCTCCCTTTAGAGCGGTGGTTGCTCCCGGAGAAGAGATCCACATTAGTTCAGCGATCCAGCAAAGATTGATTCAAAGATCCGATCAGAGATGATCGCAGAGTCTACGAATTTGAAACATTCGTCGACGGGGAAGTGGTACGCTCTGATTCTCTTCGGAGGGACTTCTGCTCTATTTCTAAATTTGTAGCAATGAGTGAGAGTGGCGGGATAAATTGTTTTAGATGATATTGACAAGTTTATCCCCCGATCTTTATAACTACGAAAGAGCCGTTAATTCATTCTACTTTCATTTTTTTAATCATTTATTATGGGGGTTTTATACAACATTCATTCATTCATAATTTTAATCCACTAATCTCTTTATTTTGCTCGTGCTTACATTATAAACTCTGAAAATCGACATACTAAATTAAAAAAATTGTAAAAGAATTTTCAAATTGAATTTACATGTTTTTTTTTTCTTTCGCTTGTGCAAGGAATATAAATATTAACATTTAATATAGTCATGTTTATATTTAAACAAAATATTAGAAGGTTAGTCAAACGTTACTCGTCAAAATTTACTTGACGTGTCATACCATACTAGTTATTCTTTATTTGTAAAATATTAATACATGCAAAACACTTAATTTAAATTATATAATTTATTATCAGAAAATATTCACTCTAATTAATAAGTAATTTAAATAGATTAATATAAAAAGAAGACTATGGATTTAATGTTACTAAACAATCAAGTTATGAAATATATTTATCAGCAGACCAATTATATTAAATATCCTCGCACCTGAAAGTGAGAATTTACATATTGTTGATAATGTAGATCACAGCTGTGACTTAAACCCATGTCCGTGATATTTTCACATTTTCAATCTCACAGCTGTGACTTAAACCCATGTCCGTGATATTTTCACATTTTCAATCTTTTTTATATTTGATTACATCTATTATTTTTCATATTTGATTTTATTCGTTTAAACTTCTTAGATTGACTTTAATTTTTAGAAAATTTATTGCATATTTATTTTATTTTTCTAGAGATTTATTGTGAATTTTAAACAATAAAATAAATTTTGTTTAAATGTTTGTGGTGAACAATAATTTTGAATTTTCAATTTAAAATTGAATCACTTTATTTATTTTCTAGATTTTCAACATTATTTTCCGTTTTGCATCAAAACGACTCTTTTACAACATCATTATGGTATATGAGTAAGGATTTTCACCACGACTCAATGACCAACAAATATTCTAATGGATAGTTCAATGAAATTCACAAAACTCTCGACAATCTTACGCATATAAAGTATGCGGTAATTATCAAGCGACGACACAATCCGATGAAGTAAAAAATTCAATTTTAACTAATCAGACGAAAATAGAGAGCACAAGGAACGTGGAAAGCGAATTGCTTAGTAAATTAAACAATCTTTTCTTGTTCAAACTTTTCTTAGTTAGTGTGTCCAATATATACACCACAAAAAAAATGTAATTTAAGCAATGAAAATAAAAATATTTTTCAACTTCTACACCTAGACTCAAAAGATGCTGAAAATTTATTTTGAAATAATAAATTAAAATGATCGATAGATTTTAGTTTAAGATCAAATATGCCACAAACAAGTTCATTATTGTAATTGGAGCATCGTAGTTGTAACGATTGATTCTCTAATAAAAAGTACAATGTATCTGCTAGCCCAACACCAACATAGTGGCTTTTTTACTGAGTTTTACAACAAAGATTTTATATTAGTTGGACGTGAGATTTTACATTTGAACTATTACTTTGCATCTTTTTCCAATCAATATGGATTACACAATTCACTCACCACTAATTACTTTTAGGCCTCTTGCTCTCGAATGAATCATTGTATGTTATTAGGCTACTTATTATCACATGATTTAACTTTCAACTATAAATATAAAGAGGTAGCTATGACACAATGATGGAATAAGAACATATTAAAAAAAAAGATTAAAAGGAAAAAAAATACTTTGTTGACATTGTGCTGAGATTACAAAAGGAAAATTTACAAAAAAAACAAAAACAAAAACAAATGCATAAATGGAAAATGACATTGTGTTAGTGGTCGATGATAAGAAATATGAAATACACTTTGATTCTCAGAGTTAGCTTTTATCTTTCTCTTTTTGTTCAAACTTAGTGTTCCATTTTAAGAAATGAAATCCCATAATATATAGTTGTACTCTCCTGTCTTTACACATATCGGGTAGAGGTCGAGTCCACTACCACGGCAACTTCTGCTGAGTAGATAATTATTCAATACCTTACCACGTAGGTCATTATCTTTTGAAAGCATTGCTAAATTAGCAAAGACTAAATTCCAGCTTAAGTAAATCAACTCACCATTATATGTTAATTAATACATCTACTCTCAGATAAAAACATATAGATTCATTTGGAAAAAGTAAACATAGTGGCAAATTACAATTACTACTAGAATAGTCATCCTTTCTAAAAGTAAAATATCCAAACTCAAATGACATGGACGTTTGGAAAGAAATATGAACTGGTTTATTCTTTGTTTTTGTGGAGAATTTTCTATCCTCCTTGCAATTGAGATTCTTACTATAAAACATAAATAATGCCAAAAAACTCTTGGTATGAAATTGTTTGAGAGAGAGACTATTTCCACAACAATTATGACAGTTAACTCTTCCACTTCTATGGCAGACCACGCAAGAGGAATCTAGCTTCCTTCTCCTTTCTGTCCAAACATTTGACTGCAACAAATGATAAGTGTCATGATATAAGAAACAAGAACTAAAGGCAAAAACCAAATGAATATCATATCACTAACTCTTCATACACATCGTGATATAAAAACATTAAAGAAACACACAAGACACCCTCTTTATTTGACTGTTGATGCAAAAATTGAAGCCCAAATTCCAAATGACTCAGAACGTAAGGTTGGTCACGAAAGCGGACAACCTTGAACGTAGGTTATTGAAGTTAGGTTTTTGATTATTGTTTACCTTATCATTCAAGTGGGGTGAGTTTTAATGGAAACTTATTTTATGTCCTAATTTGAGAAAGTTAGACAAAGTTAACCACCCTACTTAAGCTCACCACATTTGAATGATAATATAAACAATTATCAAGAAGCTCATTTCAAGAGTCTACTAGAGAGAAATCTCTATTTCTTCTATTCAATATGCAAAAACTCAAGCAAACTACCTAAAAAGTTCTAAGCGAGCTTAAATAGTCTACAACTCGGGTACCCTACCTAAGACGATTAGGTTTAGTGGAAATATATTTATAATGATTGCAAAATAAGACACGATGAAGTTCTTAATTCATCAACCAAACACATTAATGCTGCATTTTTCCAATACTGCCAAACTTTTGGATTGGAAGCCATCGAGAGCCTTTAATATTGAGAGTTAGTCACTAGGTTTTGTAATAAAAAAAATCCTTCCCAAAAAAAAATCTTGTCTTGTCTTTTCTCCCGTAAGAGCTAATTTGAATGAGGGAGGATAGTTTATAAGTGGAGACATTATTGAGCACAACATGAATACGAGTAAGTTTGCTCCTTAGAAAAACACCCTTCTTTCACCCATTTGTCTTTTAAATTATTTGAATAATTGCTTTATACTTTTTCGAGAGGATTTTGATAAGTTAAAAGATGAGATTACGTGCAAATATTCTACCAATGGATTCTTGTCATCTACTACTTAGGAAACCTTGAGAGTACGATTGAAGGATGAAACATGATAGTTCTACTAATTGTAGGATCGTATTTGTCTTTTTAAACTTAATTAGTTAAACTAATCAATTTCTCTATTATGTTCTACTGATAAGAAAACAGCAAATAATCAAACAATAAAAATGAGAGAGAGAGAAATTGACACCACAGTTTTTAACGTGGTTCGGCTAAGCTTGCCTACGTCCACGCTTCAAGGCTCCCCTCTGAAGATTCTTTCCTTCTCCTCACGAGAAAACCAGATCGAACTTTCCGGGCGTTGATCTACTGCCTTTACAACAACTGGATTGCTCTTCACGGGCGACAATCCACAGCCTTTTACACAATAGTAAGTAGGTAGTTTTTCAGCACAAACTACACTCTCTCAGAGATTGAATCTTCAAGTTTTGAAACAGAGAGATGTAGAAGAAAAATACAGAGTGATTACAAGAGTTTTCTCGTTAGGGTTCGAAGATTAATTTCAGCAAAAGTTATTTCTATCCAGCTTCTTTTTCCCTTAAATACTCTGTTTGCAATCGGCTCTCTTCATTGAATGCTTCTTACTGGATATGGAAATATATTACAGTTGAAGAAGCATCCGTACTTAGACAGCTAGCCGTTGCGTTCTGAAGTTGTTTTCGTGCTTCGCCATTAGTGGACAGGAGTTAAAGCTCTGGACGACTTTCGCTATTGCTTCGCAGTAAATTTGAATTCTGGCGGAAGATACAGTACACCGGAAGATGCGACTTTAAAAACGCTGAACCGCCATAGGTAGATGTATCTTTAAAATACCATCGGTATAAGTCTTCAAAATTTCATCGGTAGAAGTCTTCAAAATTCCATCGGTAGAAGTCTTCAGAAATTCCAGCGGTGGAACTTGAACTTTGTCGTCTAGCTATCGGAGGATGTAATCGTTGTCGTGTAGCTATCGGCAGATGAAATCTTTGGAAGACTTTGAAACGCCAGCGGTAGATGTAATTCTTTGTCGTTTAGCTGGCGGAGAAGTCTTCTTCAAAGCGCCAGCGGTGGATGTAGTTCTTGTCGTTTAGCTGGCAGAAGATGTAAACTTTGCTTTGTCGTTTAGCGAGTGGCAGTTGTAAGCTTTTCTTTGAAATGCTCTGCCTTAGAATGCCAGCGGTGGATGTGGCATTTGAATGCCAGCGGTAGATGTAAACTTTTCTTTGCCATCGGTGGATATACAATATAAAACAATTTCAACCCTGTTTTTCCGAACACTCGAACAGATTTATTAGACAACTAAAATACCCTTTTCAAAGGGCAGTTCCAGAGAAAATTTCGAGACATATATATGAGAGTCAATATTTAACTTATTAATCTCAGCAACATAATCTCAATCAAATTACATTATTTAAAAACACATAATCAAAAACATCGTTAGACTTAAACATAATTTAAGTCAACACTAATATCTACTCACTTATTTACGGAGGATGAAATGTGAAATTAGTTCTTATGCATCAACTAGTGTATCGGGACCAGTACTATTGTGTAAACTTAGTTGGTTCTAATTGTGGAGACATAGTTGGTTCTCAATGCTAGTCATCTCCATTCTATTTTCTACGTTTCCTGAGAGAATTATTCATATTCTCCTTGTTCCTACTTAGTTCACTTTCCTATGAAACAAATCAACAAAAGAACCACATTAATTCATAACAATGATAGACAATGAATGGCATAATACCTTCAGCAAGGAATGAGTTATCCATTTATATACAGTTACTAGATGCTACAAAAGAACAATAATCTGTGTATGAATAATTATTAGACCTGCTGCCTGCGAGTTGGTGGCTCTTCGGGAGCAGTAGACAATATATGGTCGGCCCATTTCGTCCTTTGAATGATATAAATGGATCCAATAGAGTTTTGGGGTTAGGGATTTAGGGTTTAGGTGCTTGCTGGCTTTTATTTCTCTCTCAGTGGGGTTATCAATTGTCTTCTGTCATGATAATGATTCTGCAAATATAGAGCGGGGGTGGAAACAATAGGCTGAAACCTAAACTCATTGCTTCTCGTACTTCTACTTCTAACACTACTCCCATAAGCATTGATTTAACTCATTGTTCCAGATGCTTATGTTCACAGCTGTTTTCACTGCATCGATGCCATCTTCGCTCCAAGAAGAAGAGTAAGAGCAAACGCATCTTTCCCAACCTTCAAAACCTATTAGCAGCAGAAACTCCAAGTATTATTTATGAAGCGAGGCCAGACGATGGAATTATTTTGTGAGTCCTTTTCTTTTAAAGGAAAGGGTCTGTGCAAGTTGGCCGACCTGGCGTTGTTGTCATGTGCGACCTCGCATTGCCTGGTGAGAGGTTCGCTGGTCGGGTTACTCAAAGAAAGAGAAACTATGCTGAGGTATGAGTTAATTTCATCCAGAATTTCAATTCGTTTGACCATTTAGCTTTCTGCTATTCTTACAAGTTTCTCTAGCCTATTTGAAAACTTGTGCCAATATCGGTTTGGCTGCTGACACACCTTGATGTTAATTCAGCTATTTATGCCTACGGCTACACTACAGTAACATAGCCTAATTTAATACAAGAATCCGTAAATCATAATTCTAAAATATTCATAAACCTGATACGTGCATTAGTGGAGACTAACTCCTAGCCTATATTATCGTTTATGGATTAGTGGGAACCGATTAGTGGGAAGTTAATTGTCGATTAGTGGGAAGTTAATTATTGCTGTTTCTTTAAAGTGTCATTTATTTCCATCATAGAAGGGGGAATAAAAAAGAATACTCAATCTCTCTTTATCACTCTATCTCTCTCTCTACTGCTTTTCCAGCGAACACAAATTAAATCTTATCCTCTCTCTCTTTCTACTTCTTTTCCATCGAACCTAAATTCACCCTTATCAGTGGTATCAGAGCCAGGTTACACCACCGGTTTCATGGATACCCGTGGTTGATCTAATGCAGAATTTCGCACGGAAGTAAACGAAGTTTTAGCTCGCCATGAGTCTAACTTTGATAAAGTGCACGCAGCTTTACAAGCGGTGTTGTCCGAGCTCCAAGCTCTGCGAACCTCCCGAAATTCGTCCGATATCAATCCTTTCGCCTCAGGACCGTCTTCTCAGTCCCCAAACAATGGCCGCTCACCCACCATCCCTAACCACCATCACCACCACCTCAAGCTGTCCTTCCTGGGTTTCGCCGGCGAAGACCCTACAGGCTGGATCTACAGGGCCGAACAACCACGGACCTTAGCAGAGACGATCGGCGTTGCTCGATTAATTGAGAAACGGAACCAGCTGCAAAAGAAATCGGGTTCAATTGTCTCGCCAACGTCAAAGGCGATCTACAACCCCTCCGCTGGCCTACTTGGCCCTTCCCCAACCCACCAAGTGACGACGAAAGTTACTGCTCCAGCGACAGCATTTCCCCGAATCACCAACGAAGAAGCACGCGAACGTCGTGAAAAGGGGCTCTGCTATTATTGTGATGAAAAGTTTATCCCAGGTCATTGTTGTGAAAGACCACAATTATTCATACTTGAAGATTCATCGCATTCAAGCCCCAGTGACAATATGGCGGCTGACAGCGATACAAGGGACCCTGAAGCCATACCCGGAATTTCTTTACATGCCCGAAATTTTGATGTTCCTTGAAACTTATTCTGATTTTATCCTTGTGGACAAGGATTCTTAAGCGGTGGAGAATGATACGTGCATTAGTGGAGACTAACTCCTAGCCTATATTATCGTTTATGGATTAGTGGGAACCGATTAGTGGGAATTTAATTAACAATTAGTGGGAAGTTAATTATTGCTTTTAGTTTCTTTAAAGTGTCATTCATTTCCAGCATAGAAGGAGAAATGGAAAAGAAATGAATATTGAATCTCTCTTTATTACTCTCTCTCTCTCTAACTCGATCTCTCTCTCTTTCTCTTCCCACGTGTTTCTTCTCGAATCTAAATTCACCCTTCTCAAAATCATACTATCTTTTTGAGATCATACGCATGATTTAGTTGAATATTTCACAATCAATACCATGCAGCAAGTTTAATCATGACACAAATCACAATATTAATCGCCAACAAGGATGCTGAATCTAATCGAACTAAGATCAACAAGAGATGACATTCGTCAAACTAAAAAAAATAAAACTCAAACATTTGTATTATGCTCCGCTATGAATTAAAGAATACGCATAGTTGAAGTTTTAAATAAATTTTCCACTAAAACATTCTACCTTTGAAAGAAAAAAATGCCACAATGAAACCCACCTAAGTGTAACACTCAAAAATTTACTGCACAATTTATTTTAAGTACATGATAAATTATGCTATTTGTAATGGATAACTAGAGGTGAATAGTAGAAATTCAATTATTTTATAATTAGAGTTATTAATAAAGTTAGAAAGAGAAGTAAAACGGAGAAATGAAAAGTTAAATTGAGGTTGGAAAATCAAAGTTTGGTGGCTGTTTGGCGTGTAAGAAATAGAAATAGGAAGAGGGAGTTGTGAGTCACTCCAATCAAAGGACGACACCTCATCCTTTGGTGAGGCTTATTCAAGAAGCTGCCCTCCTTTTTTTAGATGATTTCCTTGAGAGAGAGAGACCCACGATTTTCTCCCCCTCCGTTGAAGCTCTCTCCCACGAAAACTCCTCAAGTTCTCAAGATTTTCAAGGTAAGTGGAGTTAGGGTTATGAGTTATGTATTTTGGTGGATAAATGTTTATGAGTTGTTGTTTTTGTTGAGTTTTATTGATGTTTGATGATGAGTGATGGGTTGGTGCACAAAATTAGTTTTCACTATCAACTTTTTAGCTTGTTTGATGTTCAACGTTTATTATTTATTTATTTATTTATTTAAAGGTGTAAAAATGATAGAATGATTGTTAATTTGCAGAAAGGGGCTATTAAACTCCATGATCAACAAGTAGAGGTTAATTCTTTGAAGGGTTGCTCTAAAATGGTAATAATGAAGTTACTAGCTGAAACGAATTATTGAGATGATATGTTTTTTTTATTTTTTATTTTTGCAGACTTAATCTGTGATGTGTTAGATATGAGCATTTTTATTTGCTGATACACATATAGACGCTACATTGAATGTTTGTAATTTAGTAAAATAATACGATATGGAGTAGTTAATGAATTTTTCTGATTTCCCCGTAATCCTAAGGTACAATCTCAGCACATTTTATCAAATTCTGGTAACAGTTTTTACCTTTATCAAATGATTGAGTTCTTATATTTTAAAAACCTATGATTGAAGTTGAGCTATATTTGTTCCTGTTAGTTGTTACAATGAACTTGTTTACAGTATCCGTGAACTGTTACTGGTATTTGAGATATCTTATTTTTAGTTGTTCTTACAAATAATTTGAGATACATGAGATTTTCATTTTTGAAAGTCTCGTTTTTATTAAGATTTGGATTACGAATATGCATATCTTATCCTTTTCACGTCATAGTTATTACTTATACCATAAAGCAGGAGTTTGTCATTTATGACATGCAAAGTTGAAAAGTGAAAGCATAATAATTTTGTTACGACTTTTTGGTGGTCTTTATTTGAATACTATCAGCATGGTTCAGCTAACTTGTAAAGATAAGTTGAGGACCTTGACTAAGGTGTTTCATGTGATGTGTGCCTTATGTAGATATTATTGATCCTCTTTATCAATTAGGGGATTGCTTCTTAAATTTGCTTTAGGTAAGAAATAAATTTTATTTTGCTTCAAAGTTTTCTTGATAGTGATTGAAATGGTCATTGCGGCCCCAAGACATTTACTATCTAAAAGTAATGTGCAAATTAGCCATAATTGGAGTTGATGGAGTGAAATCGCTTATTAGAAGATAACATTTTGTTGAGACGATTGGTTTATTTTCTTATTAATGTGTAACAGGTTTGAGTCAAAACTGAAGGAGACTACTTTTAGACTGGAACACGAAATGGCACACGAAAAGCTCCGCCAGCATGGCGAGAATCGATGTGACATTTTATGAAGATATAGGACGAATGAATGTTTTTTTGCTCTTTTTTTTATGGAGTTATTATGTATGTACCTGGTATATAATTACTGAATGCCCGTTTGAATTCTCCAGCAGAATCTTTGAAGCAGACAAAAGTTCTTTATGCAACAAATCTGTCGATTGGGAGGTATGAGTAGTTATGGTATGAATTTATGATGCTGCATCAGTGACATTTGACTATGTATATTGTAGAATAATTTTACTTGACATTTGACTATGATGCTGCATCAGTGAAGTGAAGCCCCTAAAGACTCAATACCTTGTCCAATGGTTTTGACGAAAATCTTTTTCATTTTGGTTTTTGGAACATGACAATGAAGATCAACGCGAAGAAAACAGTAATCATTTGTTGGAAATCTTGTCATTTGTTCAAATAGTCTTAAATTAAAATTCAAAAAAGAAACATCATATAACACTGATGAATCCCTTTATTAAGATATTATTATTGTATAAGACTGAATACATGTGATTTTTAAAAAATGATTACTAATCTTTCCGTTTCTGAAGAATTCTTTATCAGTGGTTATGAATGATTGATTTTTTTTAATTTTTTTAACCTTGATTCAGTCCAAGCAATTCAGAAAGATTGAGAAATAGAACCATATGATTTGATTCATTCTCAATAGCCACGTGATGATCATTTTGAAATGATCCTCTAATTATATTTGTAGGTAATGAAAGATGAGAACAAACTATGTTACATATACCTTGAAAATTCCAGTCTTATATACGTCATCATTTGTAGTAACTATCGTATAAGAAACTTTCAAAATGAATATTCTTATAATTAAGATATTTATTGTTTCTCATCTTGCTTTGGGTTTAAGGTTTATGTTGTTGTTATTTAATTATTTTTCGTTCAGTTTATTGATATTTTATTATCAGATATGTTGATGTTGTTGTTTGGTCTTCGTGTTGCCATTTTATCTAGGTTTAGACAATTATTAGAAAAATAGTATTCCACTATTATGAAAGATATTTAAGTTAAGGGTCGGATTATTGAGATTGTTTTGGACTGAGTCGTTCCCCTTTCCGTTTCAACTTTCTTTAAGAGAGTAACAATGTCTATTGCTATAATATCTTATGTGTCTTATCAGACAATTCATTTTTATAATTACAACATAAACAGTTTCTTATGAATTAAACAATCACAAAAATGTCCGACAATAGTCATCACACAATATGTGCAGGAAGGGCCATATGAGTTAGAAAATACTATGGAAATGTAGTTGAAGCACTCCAAAAACCATTTCTAAAACATAAATAGATAAAACTAATTTTACCAAACGAGTCAATTATTTTCTTACAACAACAGACTAATGAAACCAACAAACATTAGCAAACATAAGCACGATTAAGAAACAATAAGGCAGAATTAAGAAGAAAATTAAAAAATAAAAGCCTAGTAGATTTGTTTTGATTAGGAGGGGCGAAATTGGTAATTTGCATATTTTCAAATCAAATTGAAATTTAGTCAGGATGCAGTATGCTGCAAGCCTGTCCGTGACCCGTTGTCTTGTCTATCTATCGTGCTTTTAATATGATTTTTTTTTTTTTGTAGTTCAGGGGTTTGTTTTGAGGTGGTTTTTGTGGATATCCTTTGTATAAAGTGTGTTTTTTCTTCATCTTTGAATCCATTGTGGTATGCCGTGATTGCTTTCGTCGTCATCATCATTTCTCCTACCATGTGTTTTCTCTCTCTCACTCTCCCTCTCCCAGTCCCAGATGTGCACTGCTATCTCTCGGGATCTTCTTATCAGAGACAGATATGGGTTATATTCTCGAGCAAGAGGTATTTTTCTTATGTGTTTCTTTCTTATTGCGTTGTCCATTCTTCACTTGGTTGGTAGTTTTGGTACTGAATTCGTAGGCAATCGATTCTGTTTATCCTTTTCTTCCATTTCCTTATGTTTTTTCTTCGGATCTTGCTGCCTTGCCTTTCTTCTCTGGTTATTGCATGAAGCTGTGAGGCTTAAACTTCTTATTCTCTCAAAACACTATGCGAAAAATGATTTATTGTAAAGTAATGGGACTGTGATAGTTAATTCGACTATCAATGTCCATTGATATGTTTAACTGTAATCTTATCGATCCTCTTGACTAAGAAGCATAGAATCTTTCTCCAGTTCTTCCATTTCAGCATCTCTACTGGCAGTCTTCCCCCACCCCCCAACTTCTTCTTATTTACCTTCTGTCCTCTCCCACTTCCTCCTCTTTGGTCATCTTCTTCCTCTTCATCATCATCACCAAAATCACCAAAGGCTTCCTCCTCTGCCACCGACATCATATAGGCAAGACTAAGAAAATCTCCTTAAAATAAAACGCAATCACTTGTAAAGAAAAAAAAACAGCAACCATATCTGCTAAATCTTCAGAACCACTATTTCTTTGTGCAGCTTTCGATATCTTTTATGGTTTGGGGTTGGGGTTAGGGCTTCTGGTTGGGATCCCCGGCAAATAACATAATAAAGGTAAACTTTTAATTTAAGTAAGATGAGAAAGTCGGATGATGAAAATATTAGTCATGATCGATTTCTTTGTTACGCACATTCGTTTGAACAACAAGAATTTTGTAATAAGTAAAAGATTTTTACGAATTGTTTAGTGGTTTATTTTATTCTATTTATAGAAAAAGTGAAAATAGTAAAATCCTCAATATCATCATAGTTCTAAAGAACAAGTACCAGTCGAACCAATAAGTATAAAATCATTAAACTTTAAATCTAACCAAAATAAATTAATTATGATGGATAATCAGTTGAGTTACACTTCAATAGAAAAATCTTGAAAATAGTTCAATAATATAAGACTTGCGAAATAAGATGACTCTAGTCTATATTTGGTTACCTTGAAGATTTGGTACTTAAGAAAAAACTCAGTATATTTGTTTTGATTATGAGGGGCAAAATTAGTAATTTTAATATTTTAAAATAAATTGTAGCATGCAGTACGCTACAAGTCTGTACTGTGACTCAGTTGTCTGGGTTATCGTGCTTTTGATATGATTTTTATTTGGTGTTGACGTCGATATCCCTTCGACAAGTGTGTGCTTTAAAAGTATTGCTTTCGTTGTTATCATCTGTTGGAAGGTGAAGCAGTTGGGTGTGTTGTTATTGGCTGGATCTTCAGCCCTGTGGATCTAACCCGGCCCATGACCCAGCTGATTAAACCTACCCACTTGTCCTTTAAGTAAGTAACCATTCTTTTATTAAATATAACAGCAGTTTTCCAGAGAGCTATTTTTTTTTCCAGAGAACAGAACATACGAGAGGGCAGCAGTTTTTTCTGAGGGTTTTCTCTTCTTCTTGGCGATCTCTTCTCTGCCGATCTTGAGTTCTCTTGAAGTGTGATCGATCGTTGTGCGCGGTGATCATCTTGATCATCAGGATTTAGTTTCTGTCTATTTCCTTTCCTGTTTGAGGAGCGAGTGATTCGATTGTGTTTTTCTTTGAGAGTTCTTGATGATGTATCTGTGAGATCCGAGAGAAACCGAGGACTATTGCTGTACATTTGAGGTTGATAGTGCATTTCGAGCTCGCATCGAGCTGCCGTGGATGTAGGTTGTCGTTAGTGACAACTGAACCACGTAAATCGGTTGTTTCTTTTCTTTTCTGCTTTCTGCATTTATTTTCGTTTTCTTTTATTGTCGATTAAGATCTGTGAGTGTATATGATCATAATAATCAGGCCTAAACATTACAGTGGTATCAGAGCTTGTTGAATCGATTGCTGGATTCTGTTTGTGTCTGCCTTTCTTTTTTTTAATAAATAACTTCCGCAAGTTTTTTAGGTTCTTGATTTAAAGATTTTATATTCTCTAAGATCAGATCTGTTTTTGTTATTGATTGTTTTTTTTTATTATTCTATCGAGTTAACCTACTGCACAGCTAATTTTCTGTTATTCATTAGCATTTGTCTTTCTGATTCTTTAATCATAATTTTTTGTATTAAAATTGCCTCTGTCATTCTGTTAGAATTCTGGTTTGCAATTGTCTAGAACAAATTGGAATACACTGACACAATTTTGTTTGCTCTGATTTGAATCGCTTTGCACTATGGCTGCACGTATGGAGATATTGCCGTTTGATGGCAAACATGACTTCGGGTCATGGAAAAAGAAGATGCAGACTCTTCTATCCTTCAACAAGGTGGCCATCGCATTGGAATCAAATGAGGAAAAGTGGACGGGGGAACAAAAGGCCAAAAAGGCCGAAATAAATGAGATGGCGTACAACTTAATAGTACTCAGCTTATCAGATGACGTTTTAAGGAAGGTAGATGACAATGAAACCCCTCTTGCCATCTGGGGTAAACTCGAATCTCTTTACTCTGTTATTTCTATGCATAATATAGTGTTTTTGAAAGGTGCTTTGTTTTCTTATAAAATGGATAATAATAAAACGCTAGATGAGAATCTAGATGAGTTTTTAAAATTAACATTGTCTTTAAAAGGAACAAAACAAAACTTGGATGATGCTAGTCTTACAATGATTCTTTTAAATTCATTACCTGATCGTTATAAGGTTGTTAAAGACTCACTTCAATACACTGGAATAGTACCTCAATTGGATTTAGTGATCTCGGGCCTTAAGGCTAGAGAGCTTGAGTTAAACCAAATGAAGCGTACTGGAAATAACTTGTTTGTTAAAGGGAATAATCATTTTGACAATAATAACAAAAAGAAAGATAATAGGAATAAAAAGGACAACAATAAAAACAAGAAGAAAGAAACTAGAAGCTGTCATCACTGTGGGAAAAAGGGACACTTAATAAAACAATGTTATAAGTACTTAGAGGAACAAAAGAATAAGGATAAGAATGAAAATAATGTAGCTTGCATGCTAGGTTCTGATTCTGATTTGTTTGAAGTACTTAATGTTTCTGATATTGCTTGTGATGATCGTTGGATTCTAGATTCAGGTTGCTCTTTTCATATGACTCCTAATAAATCATGTCTTGTTAATTTTAGTGAAACTTGTTCTGAAACTGTTTACATGGGAAATAATCAACCTTGTGAAGTAAGGGGAATAGGTGATGTAATTCTATGTTTACATGATAACAAGAAGATAAAATTAACAAATGTTAGGTATATCCATGAATTAAAAAGAAATTTGATTTCTCTTGGTACTTTAGCTGATATTGGTTGTACTTATAGGGCTGAAAAAACTATTATGAATGTGTATAAGGGTAGCAAACTTGTATTGTCTGCTTCTAAACTTTCCGGTTTATATATTCTTCATGGTTCTCATGTTTGTGCTAATGTAAATCATGTTTCTTTGAGTACTGACCATGCAGATACTGAAAAATGGCATCTTAGACTCGGCCACATGAGTCATAAGGGCCTAAAGGTGCTTCACGACAAAGGTATGCTCGGTAAGAAACCTATTTCAGATCTGTCCTTTTGTGAAACATGTATTTTTGGCAAACAACATAGACTTAAATTTGATAAGGGTATTCATTTATCTAAGAATAGGTTAGAATATGTCCATGCGGATCTTTGGGGTCCTGAACAACATGCAACTCATGGAAATAATCGTTATTTTTTATGCATTGTTGATGATTTTACTCGATATGTGTGGACTTTCTTGCTTAGAACTAAGAATGAAACCTTAGATAGATTTAAAGAGTGGAAAACCATGGAAGAGAACCAAACCGGGTGTAAGCTTAAGGGTTTAAGAACGGACAATGGTCTTGAGTTTTGCAATTTTGAATTTGATAAACTATGTAAAGATAGTGGCGTCCTTAGACATAAAACGGTTAGAAAAACTCCTCAACAGAATGGAGTGGCCGAGAGGATGAACCGAACCCTCCTTGAAAAAGTGAGGTGCCTTTTGTTCACCTCAGGGCTATCTAAAGGTTTTTGGGGGGAAGCTTTAAGTACAGCCACCTATCTAGTTAATAGAAGCCCAAACAGTTCTATAGATTTCAAAAGTCCTATAGAGATGTGGTCCAATAGGAAACCTGATCTTAGTAACCTAAGGATCTTTGGGTGTGCATCGTATGCTCATTCCAAAGAGGGTAAATTAGATCCTAGGTCTACCAAGTGTGTTTTCTTAGGATATCAGCAGCAACATGGTACTAAGGGTTATAGATTATGGGATAGAGAGTCTAGAGGGGTAAAAATTCTTGTGAGTCGTGATGTAGTTTTCAATGAAGATAGCTTTCCTTGTAAGGAAGGCAATGACATTCCTAGGTCTGATCCTGTAGATCCCATTTGTGTTGAGCCTACACCTTTTGAGGTGGAGATTCATGGTGAAACTAGTGAGGTTAGTGAAGATGCTCAGCAAGTGGTTGTTGATCATCAAGTCCCTAGTATTGAGAGAGAGTCTGAGCCTGCCCATCCACCTTTTGAGGTGGAGGATCATGTAGATCATAATGAGGAGGTCCAGGAAGCCATTCAAAGTGAATTGGCTGACTATCAATTGATTAGGGATAGAGAACCTAGAGTTAGGAGACCTAATATGAGGTATTCCTATGCTGATCTTGTGTTTACAGCTTTGGTTGTGGCTCATAATATCCAATCGGTAGAGCCTAGTTCCTATAGTGAAGCTGTTAGATCTAAAGATAAAGATAAATGGTTAATTGCTATGAAATCTGAGATAGATTCACTTAAAATGAATAAAACTTGGACTTTAATAGATAAACCTAAGGATAAAAAGGTTGTTCAATGTAAGTGGTTGTTTAAACTTAAGGAAGGGGTAAACCAAAATGAACCTCATCGGTTCAAAGCTAGGTTAGTGGCTAAAGGGTACACCCAAAAGGAAGGGATAGACTATGATGAGATTTTCTCTCCTGTAGTTAAGTTTAAAACCATTCGCATTATGTTAGCATATGTAGTCCAGTTTGACCTTGAGTTAGAGCAATTAGATGTCACCACTGCATTTCTTCATGGGGAGTTAGAGGAGTATATTGTGATGGCACAACCTGAGGGTTTTAGTGACAAAAAATATCCTGATAGGGTCTGTTTGTTACATAAATCGCTTTATGGTTTGAAACAATCTCCTAGGCAGTGGTACAAACGTTTTGATTCATTTGTTTTGAGTATTGGTTTCTCTAAAAGTAGTTATGATAGCTGCTTTTATTTTAAAACTGTGAATAATGTGCCTATATTCTTGTTGTTATATGTTGATGATATGTTACTTATTTGCAAATCCATGTCTCTTATATGTGATCTGAAAGCCTCTTTAAATTCTGAATTTGATATGAAAGATTTAGGAAGTGCTAAAAAGATTCTTGGTATGCATATTGTGAGAGATAGGAAAAGTAACATGTTAAAATTGCATCAACAGTCATACTTGGAAAAGGTAATCTCTAATTTTGGTAATAAAGATTCGAAACCTGTTCATATGCCTCTTGCAAATCATTTTATTTTGCATAAGGGTCAATCACCTAAAAATTCTACTGAATCTATGAAAATGTTAGATAAACCATATGCAAATGTTATTGGTTCTCTCATGTATTCTATGATTAGTACTAGACCTGACTTGTCATATGCCATATCTTTGCTATCTAGATTCATGTCTAATCCAGGGATTGAACATTGGAATGCTTTAAAATGGGTTTTGAATTATGTAAATGCTTATAGTTCTATAGGATTGATATACAAAAAATCAGATGTGTTTACTTTGAATGGTTATGTAGATGCTGATTTTGGTGGTGATAGAGATAAAAGAAAATCTACTACTGCTTTCTTTTTTACTCTTGGTGGTAATTGCATATCTTGGAAATCACAAAAACAACCGTTAGTTACTCTTTCAACTACTGAAGCTGAATATGTAGCATTGTGTGATTGTTGTAAGGAAGCTATTTGGTTATCTGGTTTACTTTCTGAAGCTAAATTTGTTTGTGATATTCCTGTTATTTGGTGTGATTCACAGAGTGCTATTTACTTGAGTAAAAATCCTGTATACCATGATAGGACTAAGCATATTGATATTAAATACCATTATGTGAGACATGTTGTTGATGCAGGTACTGTGAAGTTACAGAAGGTTTCCTCTGAGGATAATCCTTCCGATTTTGGTACCAAGATTGCCCCTGTTTCCAAGTTCAGACATTGTTTGGACTTGTTGAGGCTTGGATAATCTTTAGGCATCAAAATTGCAGCGATGAAATGCTTGATAGCCAGCGAAGTGCACTAGATACCGATGATAGTTTGTAGGACTTGCTTCAAGGTGGAGTTTGTTGGAAGGTAAAGCAGTTGGGTGTGTTGTTATTGGCTGGATCTTCAGCCCTGTGGATCTAACCCGGCCCATGACCCAGCTGATTAAACCTACCCACTTGTCCTTTAAGTAAGTAACCATTCTTTTATTAAATATAACAGCAGTTTTCCAGAGAGCTATTTTTTTTTCCAGAGAACAGAACATACGAGAGGGCAGCAGTTTTTTCTGAGGGTTTTCTCTTCTTCTTGGCGATCTCTTCTCTGCCGATCTTGAGTTCTCTTGAAGTGTGATCGATCGTTGTGCGCGGTGATCATCTTGATCATCAGGATTTAGTTTCTGTCTATTTCCTTTCCTGTTTGAGGAGCGAGTGATTCGATTGTGTTTTTCTTTGAGAGTTCTTGATGATGTATCTGTGAGATCCGAGAGAAACCGAGGACTATTGCTGTACATTTGAGGTTGATAGTGCATTTCGAGCTCGCATCGAGCTGCCGTGGATGTAGGTTGTCGTTAGTGACAACTGAACCACGTAAATCGGTTGTTTCTTTTCTTTTCTGCTTTCTGCATTTATTTTCGTTTTCTTTTATTGTCGATTAAGATCTGTGAGTGTATATGATCATAATAATCAGGCCTAAACATTACATCATCATTTCTCCTGCAATGTGCTTCCCTCCTAACCCTCAACCAGAAGGCGCTTTCCCTTGGAGCTGCTCGCGTTCTTCATTCGGCAACAAAGTATATTGGAGGACACAACACAATGATGTAAGCCAACTCATAATAGTCAAACTAGACATTGGAAGTAAGAGGTTTGTTTTTGCTAAGATTGCTAAAAATTATTAAATGCTGTCCTCTTTCCAGGTTCTTGCAGGTTGCATTAGTGGTTCTTTGAAGTTGGTTTCAGAAATTCGTAATTTTCATCTGAAAAAAGCTTGTAATGGTCTTTCAACCAATGATTTGTCTTTGGAGATGATTTGAAGCGGGTTGCCTCAATAGTCCCACCTACCTCATTTTGAGTCCAGCTCACAAATTTTTTTGATTTTTCCTGCACTAGTCCAGGCCCACCAAGTCAAAAGGATACTCTACAATGTTTTTTGTAGAGCCCAATTGAGAGTCCATTTTCTGTACTAGTTTACCAGCCCAGCTCTAATGAATCACAATTTTTCTTCAGTCTCCTACAACTTCAGTCTTCTACAATTTTTCTTCAGTCGCCGAAGATGGCTCGACAAAGCTGTTTCCTTCCCTCGGCAGCGCTTCTTCTCAAGCGAAGTTCTGTTGGGAGGTGTTCCCCAGTCCGGCTTCCAGCTAATCGGAAGACGGCAGAGCAAGTTCTTGATCGGCGATGGTGAATCTTGTTTTGATTCACACCGGTGGCTAGGCTTCTTTGGCTGGCTAAACATCTGCTCGTCAGATCCCCGTCACAGCCATGTTGTGTGTCTTTCACTCACACCTCCTTTGTGTCTGAACAGATTGGTTGAACCCACTCTAGCTTTTCCCTCTTGCTGCCCATTTTTTCTACATCATTTCAGCTTAAATCGGTGAAAAGTTGATTACTTTCGTTAATCTTTCATTTGTAAAGGAATAACAACTACAGTGATTTTCATGAGTATTTCTCCTTAGAGCACCTCCAGTGCTATTACTGTTGCTTGTAGAGTTGTTCTGACAAGCAATAGCAACCATCGTTGCTATCCTCATCGGAGAGCAATTGCTCAAGGGTTACATTTTTAAGCAACGCTAAAATATTATTAATTTTTTTTATATATTTTAATTAGATTAAATATTATATTTTATTTAAATTATTTTATTAAAATTAATATAAAATTATTTTATAAGCAACAAATAAAATTATTATCATTGGAGTGCAATGTTATTTGGAATTACTTACAAGATGAGGTGTACGAGATGAGGTGAAGAGAAAAAATGTAATTTATTTAAATAATATTATTTTATTTGATAACAATTCTATCTGTGCTACTATTGGAGTTGCTCTTGGCGTGGATAAGATGAACGGAGAAGAAAATGGAAAGACATCTAAAAATTACCGGCGGGGGCAGGTTAAAAGCAACGCCTCTTTCCTAGTTGGTGCAAATCCAAACCCATCATGAAAATGCATTAAAAATCAAATGCAGCAGAACGTCTTTAAATCGAAAATAATTAACCAAGTAAGCTGATGATAAATCTCATCGGTGTCAGGTTTTTTAAAACATAGTACAGTAAAGATAGGATATTTTCAATCTCTTGTCTTGTCTATTAGTTGTCTTGTCTGTCAGGATATAATAAATCTGCAAATATAGAGATTGTATTTCTTCTTCATCGACCGATGGGTGGTGAAAGATTGCAACAACAGGCGAAATCCACACTCATTGCTTCTCACACTTCTACTTCTAACACTACTGCCATAAGGTTTGATATAAACTCACCCATTGTTCCAGAGGCTCCCGTTCACAGCTTCTTTCGCTGTATCTTTGTCTTCTTCGCTTAAAGAAGAGTCGGAGCAAACGCATCTTTCCCAACCTTCAAAACCTAGTAGCAGCAGAAACTTCCAGTCTTATTTTCCAAAGTGAGGCGAAACGGTGGAATTGGTTTGTGAGTCACTTTCTTTTAAAGGAAAGGGTCTGTGCAAACATTCTTTGGAAGTTAATAAATTTTATTGGAGAGTGATGGCGACCAAGTTGGAGACAACATCTCCTCATTGGGATCTGTTAGTTGCTTCGTGTGAATGTGATTTTTATTGTGGAGGGTGTAAAACTTAAAACTGTCATGTGAAGCTGAGATTAGAGTTAAGGAACAACAAATTCACCTGTTGGTGACAGATGGTGGAAGATTTTCTATGACGTATCTTGAAGCCGGTTGTCCCCTGCGATTAAAGTTTAATTGTAGGAATGAGGTATAGTTGGCCCGTAACCTTAAATGTACATGATTTTATATATTTGTTGTACTCGAAATTCTCATTTTAATTCCATTTCATCACGAAGACTCATAAGATATGAATTGGTATATGTAATATCTTACTGGAAATTTCTTATTTCATAGATGAAGCTTTCATTTGTTTCACAGAGATGGTTGCCTCGAAAACTATTGCCAGGCACAGGAGATGGAACTGAGGTCAGCTTTCAACAAATTTGAATATTGAACAGGTTGGAGCAGATACTGGATTCCATAGTTCCAATGAGGATTGTTGTTTTCATTAAGGTAATTGATTTTTTCTTTTTGTTTTCTTCAAGGTACTTTATTTTTACTTTCATTTACATTTGAATGTTTATATTATGTTTAGATGTTTCTTACCTTTTGGTGGTCCATGAGGTTCTGGAGTTACGTTCTTCTATTTCTTGAGGTTAGAATTGTTTGCATAATTATTTCTCTATTATTCACAGTGACGTCTAATTACCGCTAATAATTCTTAATTTGAATCTTTTTGCCAAAGGAATAATTAGATGCTTGCTAAAGTTATTTCTATCCTAATACAAATATGGCTGTTGCAAATATCAGGTACCGAATAACTTCTAATAGTAATTACCATGATGGTTTCTCTTGACATATTATTTAATTAAGTGAAGTTGGTTAAAATTACTATCATGTTAATTACTATCAGGTAGAAGAACACTTAAACAAATAATATATCAAGAGAAACCATATGTCAAGAGCAAATGATCAATAAACCCCAAATCAACACTAAGCCCTAACAAACAGTACCCCCAAAAACCCTAAATGAACAGTATTCTCCAAAAAAATCCATGATTTTTTTTTTTTTTTTTTT
>CM039505.1:52790251-52898342 GCA_022432975.1 Begonia masoniana
AAAGATAAGAGCTTAACTTTAATCACCTTGTACAAAAGAACTGCACGTATAAAGCAATTGAGGTTTACATTACAGACTTGTGGTTTAGAACAAAGATATCCATTTCACCTCAATTGTTTAACGTGAAGTCATTAAAAAAGAAGTGTATTGACGTCCAATATGCGTCACGGATGACTAATTACGACTTAGTAATGCGTTTGATGAAGTATAAGACCGCACTTCAATCAATTTATTCCAAAAAAATAATGAACGTATCACGTAAAATGATGTGGATTGTACCATGACTTCTAGTTAGAACCTAGTTATTCCATTTCACCTTCAAGTTTTAAATTGAAGTGAAGGGAAAACGACGTGATTGAGGACCAAAAAACTTCAGGGACACGTAATTGGACATTTTATGCGTTGGAGAAGTATACGAACCTTCACTTCAATCGATTTGTTTCCCAAGAACTGAACATATCAAGTAAAGAGGTTGATGTTATCATGACTTTAGTTGAACCAAGTTATTCCATTTCACTTCAATGTTTTAACTTGAGAAGACAACGACGTGATTGAGGATCCCCAATAAACTTCATGGACGCGTAATCGAACTTAGTCGTAATGCGTTTGATGAAGTATAGAATTTCACTCAATCGATTGTCCAAAAGGAACTGAACATATCAGACAAATGAGGTTGACGGTTAAAGGACTGGTGAAAAACCTAAGTTATCAATTCACTCAAGTTGCAACCTTAAAGTGATGATTTTTTTTTTTTTTTTTTTTTTTTTTTTTTTTTTTTTTTTTTTTTTGTGTCCATTGAGTCAGACCTGTATTATCTTATATACTATAAGACTTACAATCCAATCTATATTTAACCTTTTAGCAGACTTTACATAATAATAACTACAATGTATAATATATAATATATGTAAGCACATCAATATAATAACTAACCCATGATGCCCAAAATCGTTACATTAACATGCGTATTCCGTCAACCATATGAATATAGGATCAAAGCAATTTGCATAACATTTATCGTAAATAAATCCATCAAATGTCACATATCATAATCAATGGGATAGATAAAATATGGATGTATAAAATGCCAATGGTCACAAATATCCTATTGAGATCATGCAAATATTTTATTCCACAAAAAAGTATATAGAATGTATGTCTATAACAAAAAAATATTTGCTATGTCTATAACCAACTATATTGCTAAACTGATATACACTCAAAGGAGTAATATGATCATGATAAATCTTGAGTGATAGCTTTAGGAAGAGGATCCTATAATAATGAAATTTTTATCAATATGGTTCATAGAAAATTAACCACTATAAATTCATTTTTCAATAGCTAGAAATTTGATGTCTATATGTTTTGACTTCCTCAAGTTATGTTATTGTTGAATATAGACTATTGGCGTATTATAACAAGATAACTTTAATGGTCTTTCATGATCTTAAGTTCTATCATTGCTGGATATAGACTGTTAGAGTATTATGATAAGATAATTTTAATGATCTTTTGTAACCTTCTAAAATTCAAAGTCTAGTGACAAGTTTCAAAATTATATTCTATCATCATATGCTACATAATATGTTTTAAAGTACCGTGACATAGTGGACGAAGTTATGAGTGTTTCTGTAACGCTTTTCTAGAAAATAACTCATCTAACAAGCTGGTAAATTTAACCCGTCGTCAATCTCCAACTATTTTGGCAATTACCAAAATCAAAGTCAGAATACTTGATGATATCTCACTAATTCGATTTCTTGTACGTGATTATGTAACCTTTTTCTTTCTACAAGTATTACATAATTTTTTTGACTGTCACCCAACAATTCCATTCATGGTTATTTGATGATGTGCTAATAGGCCCAGTCAATTGGTAGAAGACAAAAGGTGTGACTAACCATTTTTGTTCTTTTTATTTTGTAGGTGAAGGAAGACCAACAACTAACAACTAGAGAAGATCAATCTAAAAGAACCGATGCAAAGATATCTATGTGATGATTAGGTTAAGATTAACTAAGATAATCACAATTAAAATAATTAAATGTGATTAGAAGTGATATAAATACTTTATATATTACTTAAAATTATTTTAATAAGCAAAATATTTCATACTTTTTCTAATCACAATTTATTATTTTAATCGTGATTATATTAGTTAATTTCAACTTAGGCCATCACGATTAAGTTGTCATCTAAACTATATTTTATGTTTTCCGCATTTTGTGCGTTTCTCCGTTGGAAGCAATTGTTAATGAATAAGAATAATTGTGAATGTTTTTTGACAAATCCTTTTAATATTACATTGATTGAAGTAGAAGCTCTTAATCACAATCGCTGTGCACGTATTACTTTAGCTTTACATCCCAGCGTAGAGTTTCCATTGATGTTGGATAAGAAATGATTGTGCTTTGTGATCCAGATCCATGATCAAGTATTTCTTTCTCCGCAACAGTATAAAATGTATCGGATCCTCAAACTTGTTTTGGTCGGAATCAAATCATTATTTGTCAAAGTGCCCAAGAAATTAATGGCCATATTATCCTGCGCTAGTTTCTTTCGCGTCTAATTAATCTAACTTATATACATAACTACACATTTTAATCTCATAATTAGCACTTAGTGACATTCTACTACTTATACTACTAAATCAATTTTTAAAGCATTTAATCACATCCATTAAATTACAAAGTTGTTCAACGGATTTTAAATATTTAATTGTTTACTTCTCCCCAACATTTGTGCAAGGACACAGATGTTTTTCTTCCCATGAATACTCAATCTGAAGCTTTAGTGATATAAGAAGATGAAGAGTCTGTGGTCGTGAGGGAAACTTTTTCGAAATTGTATTACGTGCAAATTCCTTCTGGGTTTGGATTCCAACTGTCCTCAATTAAACGATAAGGCTATAAGCTTCCAAGAATAGTAACACCTACAAAACCAGTGCAGGTACGAGCGAAATTGAGGGACCCGTTTGTAGATAAATTTCGTGGCTAAATATTGAATTTCTCAACAACTCCGTGGGCGAATCCTTTAAAGTTTAGCTATTTTATGCTACATATTCATTGAAGAGGTCCTGGTCAAACATTAACTTCTGACCTGCAAATTCGCCACGTACCAACAATTGTATCTTCATTGATCCAACTGATTACGCAAGTCAATTAAAGGGCCCCTCGTTCATGGACAAGTTAAATAAAATATACTCTCTCAGGTGATTGGCCCCACCTTAGCAGTAATTGAATACTGTCGTTGTCTAACCTGCATCATAAGTCTATCTATTGTAGATTCGATTTCTTAGAAGATAATCAATGCTCTGTCGGTATTCCATTTCAGACAAGTTATTTCCAGATTTTAATTAATATTGGAGCAATTAACTTGGTTGAACTTCGCCACTTTTACGACAGGAAACTAGTTCACTACTAATGGCGTGCTTTCGGCAAATATTTTCATTAAAATAAGACTCAGATTTGTATTGGGAAATAGATGAGCTTTCATACAAGATCACTAACAATGTCATTAGGAACACAGGTAATGGGAGGAAATAGCTAGCCAGATACAAAGTAATAATCCTAACCCTAGAACGAAGCCATAGCTTGGAAAACAAAAAACTCTAACTTTGCTCAAATGAAAAACTGAGTTCCTTTTCTTTTCTACTTTTCTGGCGAAGTCAAAATGCGAACCCTTTTCCCTTGCAGAATGTTTTTTTTTTTTTTTCCTTTTAAGGAAAAGACTGACCGTCAAGCAAGGAAACTCCAAGGTGCGTTATTGACTTCGTCCTTTGATTTAGTCTCGATTTAGGTCAATGTCATTGTCCTTGGTTTTTCTTCTTCTTGTTCGTCTTGATTATTCTCTGCGGAAGAAACCATTCAAATAGAATAATTAAATTGAATATTACACACCATTAAAATAGAATATTATACGTTGGTGAGTTTCATAGAGGAGAAGCATCCTTTACTTAATTGTTCCATCTAATTATTAAAGAATAGGCAAATACTAATAGGGTTTTGTTTTTCTCTCACCTTGGCGCTGACATATTTAAGCTTTTATTCAATCATGGATTCTCGCATGTGACGGCAGCTCTGATCCTTTGAACAGTGCATTTAATAAGACTGTTTACAGTAGCAATCGATCCCAGCGAAATCTTGGACGTTGGGACGGAATCGACCAAGATTTGAAATGCCACTGTCAGCAAAGAGCCACCGGACCCGACCTCAATAACACCATCTCCGGCACGTCCAGCCCCGTCAGGAAAAATGGCAAATCCAGAAGGAAGAAGCGCTGAGTAATCTGGGTCGCCTCCATTTAAGACCACATTCATGGCTGCAATATCAACTGGGGCATAAATGACGTAACACCCTGTTGAATCCGTGCAACTTTCTTGTAAAATCAGCATGTTGCTCTGGCTTGAGTTTGCGCTCTGCAGTATTTATTTAATGAATGTGATTAGTAAATGCGAATTACTTTTTATTTATTTATATGATCAGCTATTATGTACGTTGACTCGCAGTAGGGAGACGCAGTTTCCGGCGTGACGACCATTGGAAATATATGCCATTTCTTGAACTAGGCCCCCGTTGGATAGAATATCCCACTGAAAACCAATAAAACGCTTGGAATGAAAATCTTTACTACTTTTCAGATTAGATTAGAAGAAAATAATTGAAGATATCAATCCATTGACCTGGTTTCTTGAATTATAATTTCGAAGGAAATCGAAAACTCTTTGAGGTGGAACTGGCATCCAGAAGGAAGTGACAGCGCTTAGAACAATGCCGAGAGGCCTTCCTGAACCATCCGTGCTTTTTCTAGACATGACTCTAACATCGTCAGAGCCAATCGTAGGCAACGTTGTCCATGCGTGTGCTGTTGAAGCACCCACCCCACTGCAAAAGGTCATCACCATTCTCTCTGCCAGCTTCACCATGCTCTTCCTCCCTTCTGGGTTTGTCAATACTGAAAAATATTATGATAATGATCAACTCAAAATCTGGAGGAAAAAAAAATTGTTACAGAATAAACAAAAGATGGTTACTGCGTAAATCTCCAGCAGCGATGTCGTTGGCCATGGAGCTTGCGAGACGTTCGCACTGTCGATCTAACGTAGCCACCCATCGTGTGGCTCCAAAAGCAAGCCCAGAACTAACAAGTGATTGGTAGAGATTATGAACGGCTCTGATATCTTCTTCTACGTGTTCGACCCACGTCACCTAAAGCATATATAAATCCCTCTTCTTCAACGAAGTAGTAAAACTATGAAAAAGATGGCGAAAAAATTTATAATATTTTACCTTGGAGAAGCCATTTGGAAGTTCTTGGATCAAGCATCCAGATGGTCTTCTTCGACTGATCTTTGGCATAGAGGTTGGGCGTAAAGTATCGAGCGAAACGTCGACGATAGCCCAAGTCCCATCTCCGTGCTTCTTGCAGTACCTGACCATGTAATTTTCCCTGGTCGGAACTAGCGGCGTAGGGACCTGGAATTCAGCTGTGATCTATAGAGCGGTCAAAATGTGCTTAAAGAAACCGATTCAGAATTTGTTTTAAAGAAAAAAGAAAGGCCAAAGGAACAATAAGGGGATAATCTGAGTGACATTGCAGTACCACTTGTAGGGCTCCATTTCGGTTTCCAGCAACTCCAGTTGATAGGACTTCCAGGAGAAGTGCTCTTGAAACAATGCCACAAAATACAGTTGACCATTTATTCTGTGAAAATAGCAGGAAATAATGAGGAAACTAGTGATAAGTTACGAGAACTGACTGAAGAACAATATACATATTTGTACCACGTCCATGAAAATCTCAATGAGCTTAATGTGGTTCATGATGACGACTGCGGATTGCCGTGAAGCTTCAGTTCTTAAGCCCAAAGGTTTTGAGAAAATTTCTCTTGGGAAAAGCTTGAAATATTCTTCTTCATTCAGTATCTCGGAGGCATTATCACCAGCTGGTATCCACAAAGGCTGTCCCTTTTCAGCCATGCTGACTAGCTCTTCCATAGCTGCAACAGCAAGCTCGACGATCACAGGTTTATCAGCCTCCGTTGGCCTGGACATCGGCATGACAAGTTCGTTTGCCCCGTACACGTAGCCTGAATTCCCAGCAAAATCACCAACTCCAACGTCAGATTGGCTGTGGTTGTACGAGGCAAAAGGTCTGCCTACGTATTTAGGAGCCATTCCATCAACCTAAGAGAGAAAAAAATGCATCAAAAAAGTGGAAAGAGAAGCCTAGAACAGTCTATAACAACTATATATTTTGAGCCTAAGAGATTACCTCTTCTCGTAGTCGGACATTTTCAATCCTTAAATGATGGTCGTCAAACGACATCTCACCCATTGCAGCCGGGCCTCCGCAGTTGGGGCATGAGGCATTGCTGAAAGCGTTCATGTACCTTTTGTTCTCGGCGCGAAGCTTTTCATTCTCGGCTTTCAAAATAGTGTTCTCATGGCGTTCATGTTGGGCCTTGTGTGTGTGTGTGTGAGAGAGAGAGAGAGAGAGAGAGAATACCAATTATTTCAGAAATAAAGCTGAAAAATATCAAAAGATAATTGTGGTGGAAAACGGAACAAAGAAGAAGGTTGTGAAGGTGATGGGATTACCTTCATCTGGGTCCGCTTATTCTGGAACCAAAATTTGACCTGCAAAGGTTTCAGACCGAGCTGACGACCGAACTCCTTTCTTTTCTTCTCATCAGGGTGAGGACATTTCTTGAAAAAGCTGAACAGAAAGAGACAGAGGTAAAAGAAATCAGACAACCCTCCTTTTTTAGTTGGTTAAACAAGAAGAGTGTGTATTATAACTTACGCTTCCATTTCCTGAATTTGAAGCTGGGTATGACGATTGTAACGCTTCTTTCTGGGAGGTTGATCAGGATCTTGTTCGTCTCCTGAAGCAGCTTCCATGATTTCAGCGCCTGATTTAGTCTCAAAAACATCATCCCCAACGATTGCCATTTCCCTTCCGGAGGTTTTGTGTGTCATGTCCAACATGTGATGGTGACTTCCAAATATGTTTGGCTGAAACATTTGTGAAAACAGGAGGCTATTTGCTCTCAGACCATTTTAAAAGGGGGCGAACTCACTCGCATTCAATATATCAGGAGAGAAAATGTTTTGTTTTTTTATATGAAAAATTAAAAAGAAAGAAAGAAATAGTCAATAGGATTGAATCTTAATCTCTAACATTTACGTTGAGATGCAAATGCCAACTGAGGGCCACCACCTGTCTCTTTCTGAAAAACCAAAATACTCTCGATCAGACCAATATACACTATACAGTGCTTTCATTGAGCATAAAAAATAGATTCCCAGGAATTAAACAAATATATTTAAAAAGCATAGAAATAATACGGGATTATACAAAGGATAGGTATACCATCCACCTAAAAAAGAAGTCAAACCTAGCTAAAGTGAAACCTTGCAACCCTTCTTCTCTCCTCAATCTTTATACGAATTATTAGAGTTGACAACCAGCCCGCTCGGCTCGACTCGTTTAATTTTAGTTCGCGAGCCGACTTGAGTTGAATTTTTTTTTTTTTTTTTTTTGGGTTGGCTCGTTAGGCTAGGCTCGGTGAGTCAAAATTTTTTAGAGTCGACTTATCTTGGTCACTTCGTTTGTCATCTTAATTTCAAATAATTAATAATTAAATGAAGATTAACCTAATTAGTATGTGCATAATTTGTAATGATACAACTGTCAAATATTTATAATGATATTTGTGTGATATTTTTTATAAGATTATCTTAAATATTTTTTTCCTAAATATATATAATTTTATATGTTAATAAAATAATTTTGTTAACTAAACAATTAATTATTATATTTTGACATTATAATGATAAATAATATTTATAACTTTATTAAGTAAATTTATAAAGTAGAACGTTCTTTCTGCAATGCAAAGTCGATATGTTTCATAGCAACTAAGGATGAGTTCAATCCATTAGGTTCTTCGATTTGTTCGGAAAAGACATATAAATGAGAGACAAAAAAACTCTTTGATTACAATTGAAAGGAACAATCTAAATTTCGAGTCATTTCTTGGTGAACATGTTTTGCCATAATCTCTTTGATCCCTTCATTTATGTTCCACAATAAAGAGGGATTTGGTCGGAAAGTAGAAGAGACTATTTTGTATACAATAATAAAAGGGAGTGGAAAAGTCGTGTAATTCTTTGGAAAAGTCCGATCTATTAGTGAACTATCTCTCTAGGGATTAGGAAAGATGTTCCACCGTTCTTGTTATTGCGTCGACTCATGTTCTCAGCAAGTAGATCCTGCTCTAATAGTTCTGAATAGATTAAATATATACATTAAAATACGAAGGCTTCTTATTCCACAACAATGAAAGCACTTTTTTACTCTTTCATATACTAGAGGATTTCACTTGGAAAAGAAAAATTGTCCATACTAATGGATTTGGGTTCATAACCATGAGTTCCAATGTATGAGATGTTGTAGAACTCATCAACAAGGGGCTCCAATTTTCTCGAACAAATATGGAGCGTCAGTTGTGAATTACTCCAAAATTAAAGATGTAAGTTGGATTTGACCTTAAAAAGTATTAATTATATTTTCTCCTTAATTTGTTTATGTAATACATAGCGATTTTGCAGGTAAATTAATTTTAGAGTTTTAAGGATTTAAATTGAAATTAATATATGATTTGGCTGTTACGATATTTTTTGTCTTCTTAGTTGGGGTGTTTCACTGTGGGGCCGCGTAGTTTCTGTAAGAAACAAGTATCACCAGCCATAATCCCCATTTTCCAGTAAAAACATAGAAGGGGCTGTTGAGAGAACGAGGAAGGTCTGGCATTAAACCCCAGAACGTGATTAGGGTGCTTATCTAAAGGATTTAACGAGTTTTGAGTGACGATCTGGTCCTAGATCCGTGGAAATTAACAGGAGTTTGAAAGCTTTCCAAGAGATAAGTCATAATTGGTAAACTTCTCGAACTTTCCTTAAAAGCTTCGGAGGAACCGAAGCGGCCTTGAGGACGACTAACGTGTTGACAATCCCACATCGACAGAGAATAAAGTAAAGATTCAGTATATAATAAGAAGAGATTACCTCAATTCTTGAACTAACTTAATGAGTTCTACTACTCTCGTTACGTCATAACGTCACCTTCCTATCAAAACTTATCAACTAAAGAAAAAATTATCTCTACCGAGTGGAAGTCTCCAACTAACATGAAGTGAAGATGAGAGAGAAAACAGAGACAGTCATAAATAAAAGGAACGGGTGAGGGGGACTGTGGCAGCATGAAAGTTACTACAGAGCGTATAGAGAAGTGCAGTGCAAACGCATTTATAAAGGCTGCTGTAAATGCCCACATATATATAAAGACAGAGAGAGAGAAACTTATGGGTTATGAATTTCGTCTTGTTCGGGACCCAGGAGATATAATGAGCTGAATTTATGTCTTTCTTTGCTTCCCCAACTCCTTTGCTTTTAATTTCTCCCTCTTACACTCAAATCAAACCACGCCTAGAATACACATTTGAATTATTTTCCATAGAAACATCAATAATACCTCACGTGACCAAAATTTTATTGCCCCCACATGCTAGAGGTCACTTATGCTCTGCCTCTCTCTTTTCTTTCTTAAGGTATATACAAACAAGTAAGATAACTAATGAGCCGGTTTTGTCATTTAATCCAACTACTACCCAATGGCTTGCATATTTACTCTACTCGTACTTGCTAGCATTAAGCTAGCAATGGAGATATAAACAGTATCGTATGGATATAAATATCAGTGGAAAACTATTTCTCATCATTTATTTCTAAAGGGTTTCGTCCATCCAAAAGCATTTAAGAAAAACAATGGATTACAGTTTCATTGCTGATGATGTGACCCGATTGATCTCATGAAAGTTCATATGATGTAACGACTCCGCCCGGCCCCCACTTCTGGGAGGGTCCGCGAACCTAATCGTGCGGCCCGTAGCCGCCAGTCCAACCCCTACCAGCTAGAGGATTTGCAGACCGTACTCATGATCTTTTTCTGCTGGTGGAGAATTTTATGCCCTCCCCAGCTTTCGAGCTCATGACCTTCAAGTTTAAGTACATGGAAACACTAGAAATAGTACCACTTAAACTAATAGCCTAGGTGGTACCAGTACTTATAGCCCATAGATGATAACCTGGGGGTCTTGGATTCGAGTATTGGGGAAAGTAAAAATTCCCCACCATGAGAAAAATGTCATGACGTACGGTTTGCATATCCTCTTGATGGTGGGGCCGAGCCGGGTTGTTACATATGCTATTTGAACTGCTTTAAGTGTATGGTCTGTCGCTCCTCCCGCAAGCAGTTCTTGAAGGTTTCTACAAGCTGCTGCGTGTCCTATCAGCTCAATAATTGATATCATAAACGGCAAAGCGGCCGAACACGGACTCCGCGACTGCTAGAGCGAGTATAATATTATATTCATCGATATGGATACACTCCATCGATGAAATATGACATAAGAGCATATAAATTATCACTACCAATCATATATTAATTGTTTGATGCCTAGGAAAAATAGCATTGGATGGCAAATACTTAGGCTCGCGTGTACGGACGATCTGCCATGATTGTCTTCTTTGTAATTTAGCCTACTTTGACACTGTTGAAACGTTGTTTTTTTACTGTTTGTATCTTCATTGATTGACAATAAATCATTTCAACAGAAAAGGATGACTTTGCGACTGCTGGAGCGAGCATAATATTATATTCATCGATATGGATGCACTCCCTCAACGAAATATGACATTAGAGAATATAAATTATCAATACCTATCATATATTAATTGTTTGATGCCTAGAAAAAAACTACTCTTGTGCGAAGCCATACATATGTATATTTTTTTAAATACAACATTTGACCTAGAATTAGGCACCAAAGCTACACTAAGAACCAAAGTGCTGCTCGAATTAGATTATGAATTTATTTTGCGTACAACCACAATAGCTCGTATTGTTTGTTGTCCTTCCGTTCATTTAGTTTTTGAGTTTCGCTTCTTGCCCTTCTAGCTAAACTTGATGTAATGTTGATATTAAAATCTTTTATTACTGTCTCGATAATTAGAGAAATTTCTCATGCAGAATGACTTTAAAACCTGTCCAAATATTGAGTTGCCACGCTTTTCGTTGAAACATGTCGACTTTCAATTTTTTCGCCAACAATTGTGAATTTCATTCAACACTCTTTATTTGATATGTAAGTTCAAATTACATCTTCGCAATATGCAATCGCCATACGTTTAGAATCACTTTTAATAAATTTTACCTCACAACCATTCTTCAACGTATACTCTATGATTTAGTCACTAATATTATCAACAAACAAATTATGTTTGATTGAAACAAAATTTCATTATGTCATAGTTTTTTTAACATTGGATCTCTCTTTTTGATTAATTATTTGAGAGAATATGTTTTGTCTAAAAAGACTCGAATAGAACATATGTAGGTGAGGATCTTGAGGATCTTTACAAAGAGTTCACTATTAAAAAAGAGTAAGATATCATTCTTATTTTTCAAGCCAAAATCATGCCACTAAAGCTTGAATAACATACCTTGCACTACATCTACGACTAATCCAGGGCTGTGGAAAGAATGAAAGTACAGCATGTCCCCTAGCGAGCCATCCGTTAAACCTGGACAAAATACTGGAATATTGTTCTGCCCAAATCCAAGTCCAATGAAGCTTACAAGCTTGTACCATCCCAAGAAAAATAAAAAAATAGGAACTTGAAATAAGCACAACGAAAAATAGATCACTGGGTTGTCAAGATAATAAACTTTGTACGTTTAAGATGAGACCCAAAAGTAATTGCGGAAATTCTTTTTAATTCTCACCTTGTATGCCCAGTAAAGATATGATCGCTTATCATTTATATCTCTCTCCAAGCAAGCTATTATTTTGGATGGAGTCCATAGTACCTTCTGTGAAAAGAAAAAAGAGTACCTTCTGTGAAAAGAAAAAAGAGAAGGAAAACAAATCCATAGAGTAAAATCATAACATTGTTTTATTATTAATATTCAATAACCTGACTTTACAAGATATCACTTGACAGTGTATAAACTACCGTTAAAAGAGAATGATTCTGTTGAATCCAATCAAAACAAAAATTCCTTTACCACGAAATTTAAAAATGAAAACAATGAAAGGTGCTTAGCACAAAACAGGTTTAGACAAGAATAGAAGTTATAAAATATAATCGGTACTTCTTCCAGTTGTTCCTTCAACATCTGATCGAAAATTAGAATAATCCAATCTTCAAATTTGCAGTAGTTTTCCTTAGGTACCAATAAGTTGCCGATGCGATTTAGACCTTTAGATCGTAAAATAGCTCCAGGTAAAGAGAAACTTCCTTTGTATGTGGGAGCAAGACATTTTATTAGATCTTCTTCAATCCCTCCAGCTGTGGTTACAATGACATCTACCGGCAATCATCTTATGTGAACTTTTAAGAAAGTTTAAATGCACAAGAATACACATTCATGTGAAAAAAAACTCCCGGCTTATTGCTGTAACTTGTAAGATACATTCTAATAGTGAAAAATATAGATTTATATATCTAAGATGTTAAGCTAGACATTAAAGCAAATTTATTTAAAAAAAATCGACCAAAAATAGAGTTTTTCATTAGAAACTTTCCAACAATAGTGACAAAATTTAATCTAACATGCAAAATTTCTAAATAAAACTGTATGTATATGACTACATACCAATGGCAAACATAAAGTACAAATGCAATTTCTGTGAAACTCCACACCCATTATTTTTCCTCAATCATGGCTTACTACATGCTTTTCACAAAGATCAACTCTAACTTTTACAACAAATGGAGATTATACATTAAATTTCAATTTCTCAACTTTTATATCCAACTTTACCATGCATTAATACATAACACATTTAAAATGCAGCATACAAAGAGATAAGAGACAATCATACATTACAAAAATAAATAAAGCTAGACATTAAGCACTACTCACCATACAATGTTCGACAAGATATCGAACTGTATCTCTAACTCCTGAAGAAATAAGGTTAGAAGTAAAACCAAGAAAGACCTTGCATCGAAAGGATTTTCTATAGATTGTATCTCTCTCCTCTTCTGAGCAATCTTCCATTATACTCTCATCAGAAAGCCGCCAATCTAGCTTCAGTACAATTCAGATAACTTGTCAATCATAATTATAGGCCTAAAGAAGCTATGTTCTTAATTGTCAATAGATAAGGCTTACATACCATTTTATTGACGACATTTATGGCATCTCCTAAATTGGAGGCTTGAAATCTGGTGGAGATTATAGAACTAAGAAGTTTGGAGTAGTTGACCCCTTGATTAAAGTCATAGCCCTCAATTTCACCAAATTTTCGCTCCAAACTCTCAGATTTTTGAAATACAATTGAGTGCACAGAAACAGGAAGAAGATTTTTAATTTCTTCCCCCATGATTTACTTCCTCCACGAGATTGGAGTAATAACTAACGAAGCTACAACAAACATAAGACTTTACTTTGAGCTGTTATTTCATCAAAAAATAAAACATATTGATGATCTACATAAAAAAATGTACAAAAAGGGGGAAAAAAAGAAAGAAGAGAAACTACCCCCAACAAAACAAAAAAAGTAAAGAGTTTTATCCGCCCAAAAAAATAAAGTAAGTAATAAAAAAGAAATAGAAATAGAAACTCCTAGTTATAATCATAATATGAAATATGGTATGAAAATAGGAAAAAGGAAAAGAATACAAGTAATGAAAGGAGAGGAGGAGAAATGTGCACCGGAGACCGAGGTAGAAGAGTAAGTGTGTTGGAGGAGAAAGGCAAAAATAGTGAAAAGCGGAGATGAAGATGTAGATGCAAACAAAAAAAAAAACCAAAAAAGAAAAATACATGTGAAAACGGAAGAGAAAGTAAAAAAATCAAACACTCTATGTGCGAATTACATAGAGAAATCTTAGAGAGAAAGAGGGCAGAAAGAAGTCGATTATAAAAGAAATTACGGTTATTCACTTGCATGAACAAAAATTTCAGAACATAAATAAAAATTAAATAATATGGTTAAAATCAATTTAAATTCCAAAATATGAGTTTAATTTGAATTAATCCTTAAATTAAAAATTTTAACAAATAAAATCTTGAACTATCTAAAATATAACAAATCAAATTCGGGCAAGGGCCGAGTCTAGGTGATCAAAAACTGGTCCAGTCCGGTTTTAAAGAAGATTATGACCAGACCAATAAAATTTAGTTTTCAATTTTTAGGACTGGGGGGACAGTTTAAATTTTTTTAAGGACCGGACCAGAACCAAACCAGAATTTCGGTTCCGGTTCTTGTTTTTCCATTTTAAAATATTTTTTTTTAAATTCCAAATTCCAAAAAAAGAGGAAACAGAAGAGTCTCAGCTCCTCCACCCAATTATTCTGGCAGCTTTTATCCAAAGGAATGAACTCGTTTAGAGACGGGTACGAAGTAATTCTTAGCGAAGCTCTTCCTATGCCGAACTAATTTCTCAGCAGTCTCAAAAGCTCAGCAGAATTATAAAGAAGTAAGCAAGATTTAGATTAGCAATGGAGGCAAAAATCAATAAAACTGAAAAAAATAGACAGTTTGAAGAAAGTAGAGGAGAAAAGCAACCTTCGTGAAAGCTAAATTTGCATCCTGAGTTCAATCTGTATCAACATTTTTTCCAAGAACTGACCTAGTTCCTGAAAGATCGTTATCGTCAATTGCCTGACCTATTATGCTTAGCTTGTACACCAGCACCTACAAATACCCTAAAAAATCCACCCGTTTCACTTTTCAGAGCTTAAATCCAGTCAAAATAACGGAATGGGGAACATAAATTGAAAAATTAGGCGCAATCAGATTGGAAAGTTTGAGTGGGCAATGAAACAAGAGCTTACCTTCGTAAGACGTTGGTGAGACTGTTATAACAGTGACAGACTGATCGAAGGAAATGGAAAATATACTAATATCCGGTGAACATTTACAGCAGAATAGGAGAATTACAGAAAAAGTACTGAAAAGAGAGAAGAGAGCTAAAGAGAATAAGAGAGAAAAATAGTAAATAATGTCAACTTTTCACGTCTTCCTCACTCCTCATGCTGCTCCTTATATCTGTTGCCGTCCCTCATTCACAGAATCGCCACGTCGGCTGCAGGTGTAACGGTAACCGGGCTGGGTATGGGTTTCTGGGTCTTGCTCCGCTGCTTCCTAGTGGCCCAGCTGCATAATCCATTCTGGAGGCATTTGTCATGACAGACTTCCCCCTCCGAAAGACCTTGTCCCCAAGGTCGGAATTCGGGGTAACGAGCTGTAATAACGTCCGAGTCAACCCAAGTTGCATCAGCCACAGGTTGGTCCTTCCACTGAATCAGCCATTGTGTGACAGGAAAATTACCTCGTTTGACCACTCGGGTTTGCAGTAGGTGAAGGGGAACCTCCGACGCGGCGTCGGAAAAGAAATCCGGTGGAAGAGTGGGAGAGGAGATAGCAAGCTGTCCGAGTGTTTTTTTCAACAAGGAGATGTGAAAAACGGGATGAATCCTATCATCTTCTGGCAGAGCTAGTTTATATGCAACCTGGCCAATTCTGGATAAGACTTTGAACGGACCAAAATGTTTCGGGGCGAGTTTGTGTGTTGGCCTGGCAGTGACCGACTGCTGTCGATATGGCTGGAGTTTGAGGTAAACCCAATTATCGGGCTGAAAACTCCGCTCAGTTCTGTGACGATCGGCATACAACTTCATCCGACCCTGTGCCAGGGTAATATTCTCCTTCAGTAACTTATCCATGGCATGCCTATCTCGGAGGAAACCATCGGCCGTGCTCGAAGAAGATGGAGAATAGGGGCCGAGAGCGAGCCGAGGTGGAGGCAGACCATACAGAGTTCAAAAGGAGTCATTTTGATGGAGGTCTGGACGGTAGTGTTGTACCACCATTCGGCTAAAGGAAGCCATTGCCGCCAAGCAGATGGTTTCTGAAATGTCATGCAAAGTAAATACATTTCTAGACACTGGTTAACCCGTTCGGTTTGACCATCGGATTCAGGGTGGTAGGCGGTGGAAGTCTACAATTCCACTCCCAGAGAAGAGAAGACAGAACGCCAAAAGGAAGAAAGAAAGATCGGATCTCTGTCCGAAACCAACAACTGTGGAATGCCATGCAATTTGAAAATGTTGTCCAGAAAAACATTTGCTACTTGAACCGCCGTGAAGGGGTGGCGGAGAGCCAGAAAGTGGGCGTATTTGGTGAAACGATCCACTACCACCAGGATACAATTGGATTGAAGGGAGCAGGGTAATCCCTCTATAAAATCCATGGTGATATGAGTCCACGGATGTTGTGGTACCGGCAGTGGCTGAAGAAGACCAGGGTAACGTACGTGTTCGTGTTTGCAACGCTGACAAATATCGCAACTGCTGACGTAGGTATGAACATCTTTAGTAAGCCCAGGCCACCAAAACATTGATTTGGCTCTGTGTAGCGTTGCCTGAATACCCGAATGCCCACCCTCAGCAGAATCATGCAAGGTTTTGAGGACTTTAGTACGAATGGAGTTTCCCTGACCAAGTACTAATCGGCCATGGAAGCAAATTATGCCATCGGAAAAAGAGAATGACGGCTCCTGTGAAGCATCAACCGAAAGTTTGGTGACTAAGTTAGCGGCCCAAGCGTCCCCCTCGTAGCTGGAAATAACTTCTTGCATCCACTGAGGAGTACGGAGAGTAATAACCTGACATTTAACACCTGATGGAACCGGTGGTTGAGTTACTCGTGAAAGTGCGTCGGCGACGACATTCAGTTTCCCTTGTCTGTACTCGATCTCGTAATTCAAACCCAGTAGCTTAGTTAACCATTTCTGCTGCAGAGGGGTAGTAATGCGTTGTTCGAGTAAGTATTTCAAGGATTGGTGATCGGTTTGGACAATGAACTTATTGCCTTCCAGATAGTGTCGCCAGAGCTGCATGGCAGAAACTAGAGCTAACAGCTCCTTCTCATAAATCGACAACCCCCTGTTTCTCAAATTAAAAGGTTTACTCATATATGCTATAGCTCGCCGTTGTTGCATCAACATTGCTCCCATACCGTCTTGACAAGCATCAGTCTGAATCACGAAAGGCTGGGAGAAATCAGGTAAAGTTAGCACTGGTGGAGAGCTCATCGCGGCTTTGAGAGTCAGAAAAGATTTGTCAGCAGTCGAGTCCCAGACGAAGGCATTGGTCTTTAATAGGGCGGTGAGTGGTTTTGCAAGTATGCCATAATTGCGGATAAACTTCCGGTGGTAACCTATGAGACCCAAGAATCCTCTTAACTGTTTAATATTGGTAGGCGTCGGCCAATTCACCATGTCCGTAATTTTAATGGGATCCGCCTTCACTCCTTCCCTAGAAATAATGTGGCCTAGATACCCCACCTCTGATTGGCCAAAAAGACATTTGGATTTCTTTGCTACCAGTTTGTGTTGTCGCAACAGTTGTAGAACTAGTCTCAAATGATGGCAGTGCGTCTCGAGAGAGGGGCTGTAAATCAGTATATCATCAAAAAAGACCAAGACAAATTTTCGCAGGTGAGGTTGAAAAATGCTGTTCATAAAGGCCTGGAAGGTTGCCGACGCGTTTGTGAGACCAAAAGGCATTACGCGGAATTCATAAAGGCCGTGATGTGTTTTGAACGCCGTTTTATGGCAGTCCTCCTCTCGAACTCTGATCTGATGGTACCCAGCCCTTAAGTCGATTTTTGAGAAAACCGTCGAGCCATGAAGCTCATCCAACAGTTCATCGATCAAAGGCTTGGGAAATTTATCTTTAACAGTGATGGCGTTCAACTGTCTGTAATCCACGCAGAAACGCCACTGCCCATCTTTCTTCCGTACCAGAAGCACCGGCGACGCAAACGGACTATTGCTGGGGACTATGAGGCCTTCTTCAAGCATTTCTCGCACCAGTGTCTCAATCTCCGTCTTCTGGGAAAAAGGGCATCGGTATGGTAAAATGCGAAAAGGTTTCGCGTCTGGTTGAAGCGGGATCCGGTGGTCGTGACTTCGTTCCGGTGGCAACCCCGGCAGAGGGGTAAAAACATCTTGAAAGTCCTGGAGAATAGCTGTAATACAGTCTGGTTCTGGTTGGGTGGGTTCCGTCGCCGTTAAACTGAGCTGCACCAAAAAACCACTTGGCTTTTTCTTCCAATGGTTGTTCAGCGATTCTGGGTTTGATAGCTTGCCCATCTCTCTTGGGTTGGCGTACGGAAGAGCTAGTGGGTCTCCTTCATACTGAACCAATAGTTGTCTGCGTGGAAGGTCGAATGTCACTGGGCTGTGCTTTGCGATCCAATCAATGCTCATTATCATGTCGCTGCCCCCGAACCTTAACGTTCTCAGCGGAAAAGTGAACGGGACGCCTGCCATTTCCCAGGTCACCGGGTCTGGCAGAGCTTTACTTATCAATTTTTCGCCGTTGGCGACAGTGACTGTAACAGATTGTCCCACCAATGGCGACAGGCGAAAATGAGCCACTAGCCTTTCCTCGATGAAGCTGTTAGTACTTCCACTGTCAATGAGCACAGAGACCCGTTGATGGCCGATTCGTCCAGCGATCCGTACTGTATCATTTGTTGTCTGACCCGTGAGAGCATGAAGGGAGACTGTGACGGGAGTGGTTTCGCTGGGGTTATCAGGTTCATCTTCACTTGAAGGGCTGTTCGTCAATTCTTCCTCGGGATCCACGATTAGAACACTTAGCGCACGATTCTTGCAGATGTGCCCTGCAAAGTACTTGTCATTGCACTTGAAGCAGAGTCCCAGCTTCCGTTTAAGCTGTAGATCGGCCTGCGGAATCTTCTGCACTCGCACGGGTGGTTTTGTGTTGTCTGTTTGCTGATGGTGCGTGTTCCTTGGGGAATTCTTAGGGAAATCTGACCACTTAGAGCTGGGAAAATGGCGGGTTGCTTTCCACCCTTTACTCAGCACTCCCAGGGTAGTTTCCTGAAGAACGGTGACTTCTATTGCCTGTTCGAGTGTTGATGAGCGGGCGATTTTATCCATTGCTTGTATTTCGGTTTTCAACCCACTGGTGAATCCTCCGATCCAAAAGGACTCGGGCATTTCCGGCAAGCGAGTTTGAGCCTGAGCTTTTAATTCCTCGAATTTCTCCAAGTATTCGGCCACGGTCCCTGTTTGAATAACTTTGCTGAGTGTTTCGAAAATATCGTCACCTGGACATGCTGTAAATCGCTTGCACAAAGCAGCAGTAAATTGTTTCCAGGTGACTGTGGGTTTTGTCGCTACCCACCCGTGATACCACACATCTGCTTTTTCACGTAAAAAGAGCTCGGCCATTTCCAGTTTCTGGCTATCTACGGTTTTGTGTAAATCAAAGTACCTATCCGCTTTCCTGACCCACTCTTGAGGATTGTCGCCCGTAAAAAAAGGAAGTTCGAGCTTCGGGAAACGCAGCAGTTGATGCTCGTGCCGTGGTTGTTCTATGGGCGGTGGTGGATGGAATGGTAGCTTTGCCGGAGGGTGCAGCCATGGATTCCACGGCTTCTGTGGTGGGACTGGAGTAGGCAGAATATTTGGGTAGGAGGGCATCGTCGAATCGCTGGAGACTGGCGGGGTACTTGAAGAGGGTGCAGACGATTCGCCCTGAACTTCTTGTTGATTTTGCCAGGAATCGGGTACCACTGGTTGCTTCGTCCCGACCTCTGGAAGGTATTGAGCCACTCTGGTTAGTATCGACATCATGGCATCCTGTTTCGTAGTAGACTCTTACCGAAAAGTGTTGAGCTCGGTTTGCATTCCCTGAAAATTCTGTTCCAATGCATCCATTCGAGAGGAAAAATCTGAGACTACCTTCTGCAGATCCTGGTGGCTACCTGCCAATTTCTTCAATGCCTCTTCATTTGTCTTCGCTCGGGTTTCCGCCATCTTCCCCAATCGTAGCTGCTCTGATACCACTTGTTATAACAGTGACAGACTGATCGAAGGAAATGAAAAATATACTAATATCCGGTGAACGTTTACAGTAGAATAGGAGAATTACAGAAAAAGTACTGAAAAGAGAGAAGAGAGCTAAAGAGAATAAGAGAGAAAAATAGTAAATCATGTCAACTTTTCACGCCTTCCTCACTCCTCATGCTGCTCCTTATATCCGTTGCCGTCCCTCATTCACAGAATCGCCACGTCGGCTGCAGGTGTAACGGTAACCGGGCTGGGTATGGGTTTCTGGGTCATGGGTTTCTGGGTCTTGCTCCGCTGCTTCCTAGTGGCCCAGCTGCATAATCCATTCTGGAGGCATTTGTCATGACAGAGACAGTGACTCGGTTCGTCCTTCACAGTCTGACGAAGACAAGCACGGTGATTGCGATGTGAGGTGCGAGCAGAAAGAGTGGTTGAGCGTCGAACAACTACGAACTAAAAAGTACGAGGAGAGAGTGGCTGGGTTGGCTGCGATGACAGGCGTAGGGTTTTGCCTTTCGACTGTCAAGCGATCTGATTTCTGAAGAGTGAAGGAGCGAATTGAGCGTCGAGCGAAGCGAGAGGCAGAGCGTAGCCTTAGGGTAGAATTGAAACGATATGATTAATTCCAGTTTTAGGATTTTTCAGTTTTGCATCACTAAACCCGAAAACCAAACCAAATTTTTCGGTTCTACTTAAAAAAATCGAATTTTGATTATTTAAGTTGCAAAACTGACCAGAACCACACTAAATTTTCGATTCCGATTTGATTCTTTGGTCCAATTTGTTTTTTGCTCACCTCTAGGGCCAACCACCCCCGATCTCAATTTAAGCCGAGATCGGGGGAGTGGGTGGTGAGGAGGTGGAGGAAGGGGAGCAAAGGAGGCTAAAGCCATGCATTGGAGGAATGAAGTAAGAAAGAAAGCTGAGGGGGGATAAAAAGGCTAGTGATAAAGTGGCGGGAGAAGAGAGATGAGAGTTGAAAGAGCAGACAAATTCAAAATTTTATAAGATCGTGGCATCTGCAGTTTCAAAAAAAAGTGCTAAAGACGTGTCAAGACCTTAGGGCAAGTAGAACAACTCTTCATATGGAAGAGATTGCAAAAACATTTGCTTACTAAATTATAGACAATAATAATATCATCACGAAAAACATGAAAAATCTAGAAGCCAAATAAATTTCATTTTTTTCTAAAGAGTCATGAGTGTATATTCTAAGATATCTTTGCAAAGAACTTTAAGTTAATGATATTCAAAAACTCTTGCTAATTTGCCTTTCACATGGATGAAAACTTTTAATTTATTTGAAGTTTTCGTTCCTTGTATGAATCTTTAACAAGTTAATTCAACTATAATGTCCATGTCAATCATGGTCCCTACAATTAATTCTTATCCACAATCATTCCTTCTTATTTAATCTTAATAAATTTACAACTTGGACCAAGCCTCCCTTGGTGTGTGGGCTGGGCCGGACTTGGCCTTGGTCCCTTCCAAAGCGAATTGGGACCAACTTGGACCTCTCGCCTACGGGTCAGCTCCATCGTTGGTAATCATACGAATGTTCCAAGTTGACTAACGTATGAATTGATACTATTGTATTGTTGACAGATCGATGTATATTGGTTGACCATAGAGACAGTTAGTACATAACATAAGGAATACACATCGATTAACATTGTTACTCATCTGGTACATGCTATATAATGCCAAGAGGTCACACATTAGTTTGCATCAAACATCATTAGTGTTTTTTCTTTCATGAAAATAATGTGCAATGAATTAAAATAAAACAATCAACTTAACGTCCTCGTAAGGAGAATAACAATGATCACCACAACTTCGATTGTAAAAGCCCCAGTAAAGTAATGAATTTAATGACTTGCACATTATGTGTTTCATGTTGACATATACAATAATGGATTTGAACAACTTTGGATTTCTTTCTATTCTCTGAATGGTTATAGGTGCTTGCAAGGTTCCTCAACTCATTCTATTCAGCAAATATCACTGCACTCCTCCATTAAAGCAGCAGTAACAGGTAATCAATGTTTCTTCATCGATTTCTTGGCTATTCATCCAAAAATTTCTATGACAATTTAATAGGAAAATTAAGCTTATTTAACAGTTCTACAGCAAGAATTTTCAATAGTTTTCTCCACAGTACTATCGACTCCTCAACGAGACAAATGTCATTGGATTCATCTTAAAGAGGGCGTCCATCCACCCCACATCCGCCCCTACAGATACCCCCATTCTCAAAAAGACAAAATTGAAAAGTTAGTCACACATATGACTCTTACAAGGCTAATCTGACCGAGCACAAGAACCTTCTCTAGCCCGGTAATTCTGGTTAGAAAAAAAGACGGTAGTTGTGAGTTTTGCGTAGACTACCGAGAGTTAAATAAAATCACCATCCTAGATAAATTTCCATTTCCTATCATTGAAGAACTCCTCGACGAGTTATATGGAGTTAGTTGTTTCTCAAAATTGGATTCAAAAAGTGGCTATCAGGTTAGGATGCATGAAGATGATATTGAGAAGACGACTTTTCGTACTCACGAGAGGCATTACAAATTTATTGCTATGCCATTCAGCTTGATGAACGTCCCGACCATTTTCCAATCTATAAAGAACTCGATGTTCTGACCGTTCTTATGGAAATTTGTAATAATTTTTTTGGATGACATTCTTATATACAGCTCCGATTTGGCCGAACATTTTACTCACCTCCGATCAGTCTTGAGCATATTGCGGGATGAGTGTTTCATGTTAAACAGTAAGCAATGTGTATTCTTTAGACCGAGATTCATTACTTGGGTCACTGCATTTCTAGCCTTCGTATAGCCACCGAAGCTGATAAAATTTAGTGTATAATGGATTGGCCACTTCCTAAATCCACCAAAGATATTCATGAGTTTTTAGGTTTAACTAGATATTACATACGCTTCGTAAAAGGGTATTGTGTGGTTGCTCGGCCCCTAACCGAATTACTAAAAAAGAATGGTTTTTTCTTGTCTAATGAGGCGGATTACGCCTTCAAACAGCTCAAAGATTTAATGACAAACACCGGTCCTAGCTATGCCTAATTTCGATATTCCATTTGAAGTAGAGAGGGACGCTTCCAGAGATGGTTTGGGAGTGGTCTTAATGCAACAAGGTCCTCCTATTGCTTATTTTAGCAAAGGATTAGTAGCATCTAATCGGATAATATTTGTATATGACTGAGAATTGATGGCACTTGTTTTGGCCGTCCAAAAATGGTGACCCTATCTCCTTGGCCAAAAATTCACTATTTTTACAGACCCATAAATTGGTGAAATTTATGTTGGATCAACATCTTTCAACTCCGGAGCAGCACAAATGACTGGTTAAACTAATTGGGTATGACTTTTTGATTATTTATAAACCTGATAAACAGAATAAAGTTGCAGACACGTTATCTCAAAGGGGAAATTGGGATACTTCAGATTAGTTGATGGCTATTTCCGAACCAGAATTTCTAGATTTCTCAATCCTAGCCAAGGAGATAGATGTTGATCGGACACTAAGGAAGACTAAGTCGAAGTTGAGTTCAAATTCGTACATTGATCATAGATATGAACTCTTTAACGACATTTTATTATTCAAGTAAAATATTCTCATCCCTAATAATTCTTCCTTGAAATCAAAGTTGTTGAAAGAGTTTCACAACTCGCCTATTGAAGGGCATTCGGGTGTGTGGCGGTTGTACAAGAGGATTAGAGCAAATGTATTCTAGAAAGAGTTGTCAAAGGATGTCCAAAACAGTTGGAAACTACCGTATTTGCCAACAAAATAAAATTGCAGCCACTCACCCAGCTGGGTTATTACAACCCCTACAAATTCTGGAACAAGTGTGGGAAGATATCTCACTTGACTTCATTGAAGGTCTTCCAAGGTCCTTTCGGTGCAATACAATTTTAGTAGTCATAGACCGGCGAACAAAATTTGCACACTTTTTGCCTCATAGACACCTGTATACTGCTAAGGATGTAGCGGATGTTTTTTGTACCGAGATTATTCACCTCCATGGTTTTCCGAGGAGTATTGTCAGTGATCAAGCCATTTTTGGAAGGAGCTATTCTGTTTGCAACAAACCTGTTTACATATAAGTTCTTCTTATCATCCTCATATAGACGACCAAATGGAGGTACTTAATTGTTGCTTGGAAACTTATCTTCGGCGTTTCACTTCAGAACAACCAAAAATGTGGAGCAAATGACTGAGTTGGGCTGAGAATTGGTACAATACTAATTTTCAAAGTGCAGCAAATATGACTCCGTTCAAGGCTCTCTATGGAAGGGATCCACCAACGAAGGAACGGGATGACCTCCTCCATATTCTTTGAAAAAATCTTCAACGTGCCCAAACCCGCATGAAAAAAATGGCAGACGCTTCAAGCATAGAGAGGCATTTCGAAGTAGGGGATTTGGTTTAGTTAAAACTACAACCGTATCACCAACTTTCTGTCCGTCAAAGCCGAAATTACAAGTTGGCGTTCTATTAAGATAAGTTAGGGGGACTGTTTGAATAATAAGGAAAAAGAGGCAATCCCCTTAAGATAACGCATAATGCGCTTCAACGCCTACCAATAGATATCAGTCGGAGAATGCATGTATTAACACAATTTGTTAACGGCGAAAGAAATATCTGGTCGAGTGAGGAGACAATATTATAGAGCGTCGACCAAACTGCAAAACACCGAACCAGCAACAAGAGGAGAGATTTTAGAAAGAATCAAACCTGTAGCCATGGGCGTCGGAGAAAGATTGCAATTTGACATCCAAGCCCTCTGGAGGATGTCAAGGATATACTGGAATTGATTCAGAAGCATGCCCGAGGAGGAACGAGAAATATTTATACACAAAAAATAGTTCAGCAGGCCTAAATTCTTGATTGCAAACTATGAATGAATAAACAAAATGAGGTTAGTTACCACATATGGAGAATTGCGATGTCGTCCACATAAACTAACATCACTAAAAAAATTGACACCTTGTTATAAAGGAACATAGAGTTGTCATATTTAGAGCCTAAGAAACCCCAAGATAAAAGAGCATACTGTAATTTCTGATTCTAGGCACGGGGAGCCTGTTTAAGACCATATATCAACTTGTGATGTTGGTAAACAAAATCTAGACGACTGGAATTAATAAAGCCAGAAGGTTGAGTCATATACAAAGTCCCTATTAAATCTCCGTGAAGAAAGGCATTGGAAATATCTAATTGCCTAATGTCCTAGTTGAAAGATAAGGCAAAAGAGAGTACCATGTGAATAGTCGAAGGCTTAACCACAGGACTGAATGTCACACCATGTCCACGCCCTTTATTTGGTCATAGGCCTTCGCCGCGAGACGGGACTTGTAGCGGTTTAGAGTCCCATCGGCATTGGACTTCCTTTTGAACACCCACTTGCAGCCAATGATCTTATGATTTAGCAGAGGAGAAACCAAGGACCATGGAGGAGGAAATAAAACTGGTGTATAAAGATGAAACTTTGGTTCAAATTAAAAATAAATTGCAGAGTGGGGAATCTGTTAAACAAGGTTTCGAATTGCCGAATAAAGTGTTATTTTTTAAAGATCGTTTGGTGATATCAAGGAGTTCCCCACAAACCAATAGAATTTTACATGAATTTCATGGGGGATTGATTGGGGGCCATTCGAGGTTGTTAAAAACTCTTCATCGTGTTACTAGTGAACTGTTTTCGCTGGGAATGCGTAAGATCGAATATCACTAGCTAAATAAAAGAACAAATAATCCCGGCTGTCTGCAACTTCAATCATTCCATATTAGCATGTCCTTTATACTTCTATTTTTCTTTGTTTTTCACAGGGAGAATACTATTCTTTTGAAACAACACTGAATTTATGGTGATAAATTCGGTGAGTAAACCATCTTACCTCGATGTAAAACGCATCAGAGAACCCCGACATGACTCGACATACGCTTTGGAATTCCTCAGTTTCAGGATTAAAACAAGCCATGAGAAATGGACTAAACCTGTATAAACACCAAAAAGTCGATGATTAGGAAACGCATTCCATGTCTAAACCTTTTTCCTTACAATTGTACAATCTCATTTGTACTCCAAAAAGTGTTCAGTGATGCCTAATTATAAGATTAGTCACATAAAAATCAACTTGTGTAAACATATCATTACCATGACGAGGATTACAAGTCCAAGATTAATGAGACGAAACTTTGTTTATATTTTTCTTCTAATGGTACCGATATGTAAAACACCAAAATAATTATAGCTCTGACATCGAAAATAAATACAAAAAATTTCCATGTCGTGCTTTGTGTGCCTTCCTGTTTTTATGGTAGCAATCTTATTACTATTGCAAGCTGATTAGACAATTTCTGGTAGTGCTATCTTTTAGGTTCAGTAGATTGAACACGGTTTCATTTCTTTCCAACACTTAATTAAGTTAATATGGCTAGAGGTTACTGTTTTAAAAGTGCTGCCTAATGAGCACAATCTCGCACACATAGGTTATCAAATGCTGCTACATAAATGCTTATAATATAACTTGATATCCATAAAAGTAGAGAATTTTGGTTCCTCTAAGTTTCATATTCTAGCGGCACAAGTGATGTGGAATTGAAAGTGACTATAAAAAGCAATGCAATATGTTACAATTTAAAAGTGACTGAAAATTAAAGTTGAAGGTGACATGAGATCGTGATGACGAGACAAGTTGATGAAGAGATTGTGATCAAGCAATATTGATTCTCATTCCACCAGGGCTTTCCTTTTTTCTACTTCCTTTTGCTTCTACTGTTACTGAATCAATTTTTTAGCGTTTGAAATTCGATCATACTTAAGCAATCACACATTGTGCATTTGATTTTATTAAATGTCTCTTTAGCAAAGTTGAAACTTCATAAAAAAGCATAATCTGCAATTCCTGGCCTATTTGTGGTTTGTGATTCTAGACATTGATGCTTAATAAATAAAAAAAAAACGTAGTGTACAATGGATATAATTTTTTCTTATCACAAAACATCAAAATTGAAATTTATTAACAAAAAAGAATTGAAAACTTATGCGAATGTGTGAAAAAGAATATTATTTTGTTAAAACAAATTTACTCTAACCTTGGACAGAGTGCATGGAAGAAGAAGAGTTAATCTAAGGTTTTTCAGGGTTATAATAGACGGGTATAAGATAGTGATGGGCATGGGGGAGTAGTAGCTTGAGGATTAGAGGAATTGGGTAAAAAATGACTAAAAACTCTTCAACAATGTTGGATTAATAAAGACAAAAATAAATTAAGACTTTAGAGGAATCAAACCTTATTGATATGCAGATGGATTCATTGTAATAAAACATCTAAATAACAGAAGACTAAAATAGAAAGTCACAAATTTTAACAATGATTCTAGATTCAGAAAATACCACAAGACATCACCCGAAAAATAGACTCTTCTTAGAGAAATTTAGCTGAAACAATATTTTTATATCCCTTAACACAACACACTTCCCTTTATTTATAGAAAACTAACATCATACTAAGCATAAAATACCACAACTAATTTTCTAACAATACTATTTCACCATCCTAATATATTCCTAACAAAATTCTTCAACAATGTACAAGTATTATGATAGGCCCCATCGGGTCAAAGAAGCCTGAGAAGAATGGGGCTTTTTAAGAACCAGAAATGAGTGGGAGAAATATAGGATTCCATTTTGCATTCTAAGAAGAGGGTAGGAAAGAGCAGGAGAATTATGATTATTTTCAATAGTGAAAACAAACCTCTCAAGAGTCCAATCATTCCCTCCAAGCTTCCCTATAGTTTATCATTCGTTACTAAAATTTGGAAATCATAACAGGATCAAGTTTCATTTCATTAGTGTATACACAGCAGAAAATAAGAATACCTACAACCAACATCAGAGAGCATTTTGTTTTTATGGTACTTCATGGCCTCAATAAATTCTAATAAAACCCTATTATCTAGAAGCAGCCACAGGTGTTTGATAAAAGAAATACCTCAAAACTTTCGCTAATCAAACTGCTGTCGGAGCTGCATCTCGGTTTCGCTTTTCCAGGTGGCGTGAGACAACTGGCCCCTCATTCTCTTGCTCTTCTCCTTCTCCTTTACTGTCGACCCCTTCTTCTTTGATTCTTGACTTGGGTCCGTGAGTGGACGGTCAGTGCAGACAGGGCAAAACATACCACGGGAACTAGAAAATGTCTTAGGAACTCCACATTGCAAGCACATCCTATAAACAGATAACAGTCCTGGGCTATGATAAATCGACAATAAACAGCACCACATGTGAATCAAATAGCTAATGACAGCCAAATGTACCGCAATAACTCTGCCGCATCATCTGGATTAGGGTTGGCTGCAGTTGGCACTCTTGTTCCCCTGCTTCATGCTTGAAGCTGACGAATCTAGAGTTTGATTACCCTCCATGTCACTCCTAACTCAATCGTGTATTCCTACCAGATGAGCTTTAGCCTCGACTAGAGCACCTTTTATGAAAAAAAAGTAGTTAGACATTAAAGAAAAATTAACAGCACGGGAAGTGAGAAAGACAAACAACAGATTTGAATGAAAAACAAATGATAATACAACAGTAACTAACTATAAAGCTGAACCCAACCTTTACAAATGCCATCCTTCGCTCCACTAAAAAAATGAATAAACAATAATATCTAAAATTATAGACTTCAAAACTTTCTCGTATCATATTAGCATCATAAACTTCAATTTTTCCGCTCATTAAAAAAACACAAATTATTAGTTGGTTTTAAAAAAAATCCAAAAAGCACAACCCCATAAAGTCTCCAAACACATCTCAAGCATCAGAACAGATCTTTCACAGCTGTACACAGGACCCAAAGCTAATAAAAAATTTGGCAGGAGCTAATTTATAGAGAGAAACAGTGAACAACCCATACCAAGAATCACAATGAAGACAGTAGTTTTCATTTTTAAGATAAAATCCTATATGTTTGAATTGAATTAAGTCTTTTATGATACCCTAACCTAATCAAAAAATGAAATGAGGAAGAAAAAGTACTTTCATATTCATTACACAGACAACTTGAGGAAGACATGTCACGGATGATGTGTGGCATAGGCTGCCAACTGAAATGAATCAATTGCAAACTGAGATTTGTATATCTTTCATTATAGTATTTCTTTCATATAAGAATCTTTCATTATAGTATTTAACATCATATCACAAGTATAATATGGCCTAAGAAATCAGAATAAGAGAACCATCAATCCCAACAATCAGCGCAATCCAGATTTTAAGGACATCATATGAAATAGTATAATTTAAATACATAACAAAAATCCATTCAATGGTCAGTTATATACTACTGACAAATAAAAATTAATGAATTCTTTATGTATCATAAATGTAAGATTCAGTAATTCGGGCCTGTAAATATTTTAAAACTAGGGCACATGCATATTCTTTACTTAGCTAGACCGATTTGATGTATTTGCTAATTTTCAGCCCTTGTAACTCTATATAATGCAACGAACTTTCACAATGAGAGCAAGCAATTCAATCATATTGATGTGTTTAGCCTTCTTTTGTAATATAAAAGTAATTTAGGGCTTGAGAATATACGAAAGTAACATTGTAGTTGCAATTTATTGGTACGACACAAGAAATTGGCTCCAAACAGATAATGAAGGCAGAAGCAACTGAGAATAATGAGACCATTGATGAAGAAAAAATTACTACTGGTGCAACGTACATTCTTATAACAAGGAAATAGCCCAAATCAATTGTTTGTGTAAGAACTATAGTGCATAAAGTTTGTGTTGTGATCTGATCAATAGCAAGAAAATGCAACAAAATGTAATGGCTCTATCTTCTACGGCTATTTCAAATAACAGCAAGAATGAACTATGTACCAAACCTCAAGGAACTTCAAAACACTATGGTCTCCATTTCATATGTAAACATATGAAATTATTGCAAACCCAGATACAGTGCAGAAGTATATTGTGTGGTATGTCATCGTACCTCCTCACTAGTTTCACATTCCAGCTAGTAACCAATGGAAACATCAATAAGAGAATATGCATATGAAGCGGATACCGGGAGGTAATTCTTTCTTCTCCCTTTTGTTCCTCCGTGTACCATGGCTCTCTCGAGGCAGATCAGACTCTTTTGCAGGAGTAAAATCTTCTATACACTTGTTGAGAAATTCCAGCGGCCCAGAAATCTTCCGCCGACAAGGCAAGAAATGTAGAAACATCATCAAAATCTATATATATCCATGCGCAAAAATAGAATCATAAAACACGAAATCGAAGTAGAAGGATCAGGTACTTCGGAAAAGGCGTCAAACGCAGAAGGGAGGCCGTGAGCAGAGAAGCGATGGGGGATTTCGAAGAGTGAGGCATCGCAAATCGAAAGGTTGACCGAGGTTGCGCTGTGTTGAATATCCCACATTGAAAAATTGAAAGAGAAAGGTCCTATATAAATATTGAGGGGATTCCCTCAATCCTTGAACTAGCTTTTGGAATGAGTTCTACCCCTCATATTCTATCATGGTATCAGAGCCAATACGATGTGAGGACCCCACACGACCTAACACGCTAGACGTGGAGGAAAAACCTACCACGCTAGACGTGTGGGCGGATGTTGAATATTCCACATTGGAAAATTGAAAGATAAAGGTCCTATATAAATATTGAGGAAATTCCCTCAATCCTTGAGCTAGCTTTTGGAATGAGTTTTACCTCTCCTATTCTATCACGTTGGGGAGGGAAGGTAGTTCATGATCCTCCTCATCATCATCGGCGGTGATGTGGTATTGAAACTCATCACCCTCCGCTGCAACTTCTTCGTCGGAAGAATATCCTTGGAGTAGCGACAAGCTCATTGCCCTCTCCACAGCAGAGCCGGAGAACGGCCTTTGGGAGGGACCTTGATATTTCGTCGTCGGTTTTGGGCCGGCACGAACTGGAGTATAAAAAAGGCATCCAGTTTGTGGGGTTTAAAGAAGTACCCAATTACACGAATGGATCTAAACCTTTTCATATTCTTGTATTAAAATAAATTGAATTAATTGGCTGTGAAAAATAAAGTTAAACAAGACAAAAAAAACTTATAATTTTTAGGATAAAATATAATTAAATCTTGAATTTTTGGAATTCGTTCAATTTAAATCGAGTTTTTGAGATCAGTTCTGATGAGGACATCATCGACTTTTTATTATTTATATAATTTTATTATTTATTCCAGTTATTGTTATTTTCGTGTTTTAGGGTTATTACAGGCCCGTTAGGGTTAGCCCAAATTTAATCTATTTAAACGCTTTTATTGTAGTGTGTTAAGTAGTTGATGATTATTGAATGAAATGGTTTATTGAAACCCTATTTTCCAATCCCCTATTCTCTCTCGAGCTTCTCCTCTCCTTTTCTCTTCTTCTTGGCTATACACTTTCTCCCCTTATTTTCTCTTCTTCTCCCTTCTGAAGCTATATTTCTTTCTTAATATTTTCCGCTGCATCAAATTGGTATCAGAGCAGGTTTTATTGTTTTCTCAAACAATAAAATCTTGGTGCCCTAGTTTTTCGTGTTCAGTTACTGTTCATCGGCACACTGTTCATTAATCGGTACTGTTCATCAACGACACTGTTCATCGCCGGTCACTGTTCATCACCGGTCACTATTCATCGCTCGGGTACTGTTCATCGGCGATCGGGGGTGCTGTTCATCGGCCGGCGTATTGTTCACGGGCATTGTTCAGTTTCGTTCACTGTCTGTTTGCCCTTGCAAACTTGATCTTTTTGAAATTTTTGCTGTTTGGGGAGTGGTTGCACAGGATACGTGGCTGCACAGGATACATTTGAGTTTTAATTATTATTGGGCCAGACCTTTGGTGGAATACATTGCCCAAATCAAGGCTTTTTTACCAGAATTGTAATTGGATCTCTCGCCAGGAATTTTAATTGGACCCATTGCCTAGACCTATTGCCCAGATCACGGTTAACGTGGATGTCCAGTCTGCGAACTTTGCTATCTTCCAATAAACTCAACAAATTCAGGGAGTTTTTTGTTCTAATCTTTTATTAGTCTATCAATACTGTTATCTCTAATTTATGCTTTAATTTTATTCATTGTGTTGTGACTTATCCAAACTTTAAATTCTATTGCATCAATCCTCGTAGCTTATTACCAAAAATTTTATCTGATTATTTGACTCATCCTAAACCACATTAGTTGATTTAACCTTTCAAAGTCCTTTGATTTAAACTGCCATTTGATTTAACCTTTGCAGATTTTCCTATCCCATTTTTAATTCTACAATTCAGTTTAATAGTCAATTTTGTGGTGATATATCGTACGGCATAACATTTGAGTTTTTCGTTTCATCATTTTAAAATACCAATTCTACGTGTTTGCTTTGTTAGAACCAACATAATCTCCTTGATTAAATAAACTCAATTTGTGGTATCTGATTGTAGTTAATATTATTTATTACGAGCACTATTTGTTTAATGATCTCTATGTGTAGTCATTAAAAAAAAAAAAAAAAAAGTTTGAATATTTTAGCCTTCAATAGTAACATTGTATGCAGTTACGTAGTGGTCGTCAGGTCTCATTTAGCTCTAGTGCCTTAGATATGGAATCTTCCCAATTAGATGCTATTTCCTGTCAATTAACACAATTGCTTCATAACCAACAACAGTTTCAAGATCAATTAGCTAGTACCCAGACTGACATTAAAAACCTCGAAACTAGGTTAAACAATATTGAGCAAACTCCTCATCCGTCGGATACAAACAATTCTGTAGTGTCCAATAATCGGCGTCAGCATCACCGAAAAAATATTAGACGACACTTTGGACATAACCATCGGGACAGAAATGTTGATCATGATGGTGGTCGAAACCAGTATCGTCGAGAATCGCCACCTCCTAATCACCAGGATGAACAACTTTTTAGGAATATCAAATTGGATGCGCCCACTTTTGATGGTTGTCTAGATCCCCGTATTTTTATTCAGTGGGTAAAAGATATAGATCGTTTCTTTTCTTGGTATGGAGTGCCAGAAAATCGACGTGTTCAATTTGTTAGTTTAAAATTATCTGGCACCGCTCAACTATTTTGGGAAAGTGTCGAAGATCTCCTAGAAAGACGTTATGCGCCTCCTGTTGCAAGTTGAGACGAAATGAAACAACGTCTTCAAGAGAAGTATTTACCCCAATCCTACCGGGGTAATTTGTTGGACCAATGGAATGCTCTTACCCAAGGCAACCGACCAGTCACTGAATATGTTAATCAGTTCGATGATTTTTGGATGAGAAGTCAAGTCGTGGAAGATGAAGCCATGACTTTAAGTAGATTTCGACCGGGTTTAAGAGAAGATCTAAGACGTGAGCTTATCCTTCGAGGCGTCAACACCCTAGATCTTGCATATTCTTTAGTTCGCGACTATGAGCTAGTAACAAGAATATCATTTAGTAAACGAAGTGACAATCGACCTCCCTCAGCCTCGACTCCTATTCCTTCTAAGTCTGTCTTAGGACCTCCTCTGTCCAATACCCCTTTGGTGAGAGAAAATAAAGAGAAAAATATAGACAATTCTAGAAACTCCTCACATTTACAATGTTTTAACTGTAAGGGTTTTGGTCACATCTCTTCTAACTGTCCTAGCCGAAACTTGGTCCTACAAGAGTGTGACGATGCAATCGAAGAGACAAATGAAGAGCAAGTCTATGAACCTAACCTTGAAGAATTTGAGGATTTGGACAACAATAATTTTGTAGGATGTATCCGACCTAGTCCTGTGTCTACTTCTCTTGATTCACCTCGGCTGAGCGTTGTGAGATGCACGCTCACCCAACCCAAGGATATTGAAAATTGGCGTCGTCATTCTATTTTTCACACATATATCAAAGTCAATGACAAAGGCTGCAAAATCATTGTAGATAGTGGTAGTTGCGTTAATGTCGTATCTGCAACTACGGTGGCCCGTCTTGGATTGCAACCAGTTTCTCATCCTCGACCTTATAATGTTTCATGGATTGACTCTTCCTCTATATCTGTAAAAGAGCGTTGTTTGGTTCCTATCCAGTTTCTTGAGTATAAAGAACAACTCTGGTGCGATGTCATTCCTATGGATGTCAGTCATGTCATTCTTGGTCGACCCTGGTTGTTTGACTTAGATGTCACCATACATGGTCGATCAAATTCCTGTTCTTTTGTGTTTCAGGAAAAGAAAATTCACCTTAATCCCCTGCCTCCAAACCCAAAACCACGAGAAATTCCTCAAGTGAAGAAAATTATCGAGCACAAAGGATTAAATATTATTACCCCGACGGAGTTTGAACGCTCACTAAAAAAGGATTCAATTATTTTTCTCGTGTTGGTCATAGAGAGTGGGTCCAGTCCTCTATCCATAATCTATGAGGAAGCCCAAGCAATCATCGATGAATTTAAGGACGTCTTTTCAGAAGACCTGCCTGACCAATTACCCCCATTACGCGATATTCAACACGAAATTGAATTCATTCCGGGGGCATCTCTTCCAAATTTACCTCACTATAGAATGAATCCCACTGAACATGCTGAACTCCAACGACAAGTAAACGAACTTATAAATAAAGGATTTATCCGAGAGAGTTCAAGTCCTTGTGCAGTTCCAGCTCTCTTGACTCCAAAAAAAGATGGCACTTGGCGGATGTGTATTGATAGTCGAGCCATTAACAAGATTACTGTAAAGTATCGTTTTTCTATCCCTAGACTTGATGATTTATTGGACGTAATGGCTCATGCTAAGATATTCTCAAAAATTGACCTTAGGAGTGGATATCACCAAATAAGGATTCGCCCTGGAGACGAGTGGAAGACCGCGTTTAAAACAAAAGATGGACTTTATGAGTGGCTTGTTATGCCATTTGGGCTTACCAACGCCCCAAGTACCTTCATGAGAGTAATGACTCATGCTCTTAGGCCTTTTATGGGAAAGTTTCTAGTGGTTTACTTCGATGATATCCTCATATTTAGTCAAACTTTAGATCAACATCGAAATCATCTCCAACAAGTTTGCTCCACCCTTCGGTCTTCAAACCTCTATGCAAATGTCAAAAAGTGTGCATTTTTCACGGATAGTGTTACCTTCTTGGGCTTTATCGTCTCTACGATAGGAGTATCCCCTGACCCTTTAAAAGTTAAGGCAATTGTTGATTGGCCGGAACCTACAAGTCTGAATGATGTTCGAAGCTTTCACGGATTAGCTACCTTTTACCGTCGTTTCATCAAAGGGTTCAGTACAATTATGGCACCGATCACTGAGTGTATGAAAAAGGGAGAATTTCGTTGGTCGCTAGCAGCATCGAAAGCCTTTAAAATTATTAAGACCCGAATGTCAGAAGCCCCAGTAATGCGTCTTCTTGATTTTTCTAAAGTTTTTGAAGTTGAATGTGACGCATCCGGAGTAGGAATTAAAGGCGTTCTCAGCCAGGAACGACATCCCATCGCTTATTTTAGCGAAAAGTTAAACGATGCCAAACAACGATATTCGACATATGATAGAGAATTATATGCTGTAGTACAAGCTCTCCGTTATTGGCATCACTATTTGTTACCTCAAGAGTTTGTGTTGTACTCTGACCATGAAGCTTTGCGATATCTCAATTTTCAAAAAAGGTTGAACTCTCGACATAGTCGTTGGATTGAGTATTTGCAAGCATATTCGTTCGTCTTGAAACATAAAAAAGGGGTAGAAAATCAAGCAGCCGATGCATTAAGTTGGTGCATTTCTGTTCTAAACGTCATGAGTACTAAAATCATTGGCTTCAAATGACTCAAAGAGGATTACGAGTCTTATCCTAATTTTAAAGATATTTTCCACGCCTTGACGAATGAACAAGTCAATGTCAATAGTGATTTTCATATTGAGGATGGTTATCTTTTTAAGACTAACAAATTATGCATTCCTCAAACATCAGTTAGAGAATTTCTTGTTTGGGAGGTTCATGCAGGTGGATTAGCTGGGCATTTTGGACGTGATAAGACGATAGAAGAAGTGGAACGTCAATTCTATTGGCCCAGTTTAAAGAAAGACGTGGGCAAAATAGTCAGCGCTTGCAGAGTTTGTCAAGTGGCCAAACAAAGACGACAAAATGCTGGCCTTTACACTCCTCTCCCTGTCCCCAATCGTCCTTGGGAGGATGTTAGCATGGATTTCGTGCTTGGACTTCCTCGCACTCCTAAAAAACATGATTCTATTTTGGTCGTCGTGGATCGTTTCTCGAAAATGGCTCATTTCATTCATTGTAATAAAACGTCAGATGCTTCTAAGGTAGCTCGATTGTATTTTAATGAGATTGTAAAACTTTATGGTCTTTCTAAAACTATTGTTTCAGATAGGGACGTGCGTTTCACTGGTCACTTTTGGAGAACGTTATGGCACATGGTCGGCACCACTCTAAAATTTTTGACAGCTTATCACCCCCAAACTGATGGTCAAACTGAAATTGTTAATAGAAGTCTAGGAAACTTATTACGATGTTTGGTCAAAGAAAATTTTAGAAATTGGGACTTGATCCTCCCCACTGCCCAGATCGCCTATAATAGCTCCGTGAACCGATCCATAGGTATGAGTCCTTTTGAAGTTGTTCATGGTTTCAAGCCTAGGAAGCCCTTAGATCTCCTCCCTATGTCACCGCATGCTAGTGTGTCTATGTCGGCTGAAAATTTTGCACAACACCTTCATGATTTACATATAGAAATCAATAAACGAATAGAGGCTAGTAATGCATCATATAAATTACAAGCTGATTCACACAAACGACAGGTTGAATTTAATGTTGGAGATTATGTCATGGTTCGAATACGCCCTGAGCGGCGTACATCTGGACCTGGTTCTAAATTGCAAGGTCGTAGCGTTGGTCCGTTTAAAATTTTAAAGCGAATTAGCCCAAATGCATATGTCGTTGATCTTCCACCTCATTTTGGCTATCATTCCACTTTTAATGTTGAGGACTTGATTGCTTATAAAGGCCACTTTAGCCCATCTGCTGACCCTTTTATACCTTCTTCCATTGATTTTGATCCTGCATCTATTATTTCTGCTTCCCCGACATCCCCTGTCACTACACAAGGATAAAATTGATGCTATTTTAGATGAACAGATTGTATTTACTAATGAAGGTGAGGTTCAGCGCTTCCTGGTTCGTTGGGTAGATCGTCCAGATAGTGATTGTACGTGGATTTCCAGAGAGACACTTCAGCATTTGGATCCAGATCTTTTGGAGTTATTTCGGAGTCACCAGGATCTTACTTTGCCAGATTCCAGACCAACTCAGAGAGATTCTCGTTCCAGACCTCAGGTTACTCAAGTTTATGGACGTCAGAAGAAGGTCGCTCAACCGCTCAGTTTATAGTTGGGTGATTGATCAGCCTACTGCTTGTGGATCCGTCAACTTGACTGGGAGCCCTTCTTCTACCCCGGGAGAGTTGATGAGGACATCATCGACTTTTTATTATTTATATAATTTTATTATTTATTCCAGTTATTGTTATTTTCGTGTTTTAGGGTTATTACAAGCCCGTTAGGGTTAGCCCAAATTTAATCTATTTAAACGCTTTTATTGTAGTGTGTTAAGTAGTTGATGATTATTGAATGAAATGGTTTATTGAAACCCTATTTTCCAATCCCCTATTCTCTCTCGAGCTTCTCCTCTCCTTTTCTCTTCTTCTTGGCTATACACTTTCTCCCCTTATTTCCTCTTCTTCTCCCTTCTGAAGCTATATTTCTTTCTTAATATTTTCCGCTGCATCAAGTTCTACTCAAACCATGGACTATTTTTTTTTTTCAACAAATGAATTTCAAATCAATATGCAAATAAATCATCGATACAATTAGTTTAGGGTTTTAGGCTTCGGGTTTTGGTTTCAAGTTTCACAGTTAAGGGTACATGGTTCAAGGTTGTGGGTAAGGATTGAGGGTTAAGGGTAATGGGTTCAGTGTTTAGTGTTTTATGGTTGAGGGTTCTAGAATTCGTCTCAAAGACGAATAAAAATTACACCGCTCTCAGAATTGCTCCTTCATATTTGTCATACAACCACAATGCAAGTTATGCACATTTTCTTCTTCCCATCACAGGTCTGGGCAAATTATAATATGACGTTAGAGTTTTTCAATTCGGTTCATTTGGTCTATATTTCAGGATTTTAGTTTCCTACATATTGGATTGTTTGTTGGGTTCGTTTGCAACTTGGTTTGGCACATGTTATTTCTCAGGTTAGGATCATTTTTCTCCCTTCTCTATTGTTCTTTGATTCTTGGATGCTTCATTTGGAATGTGAAGTTAATTATTTGGTTTGTCTTACTCAGTTTTTTTTGGTATGTGGTGTTGAAGTTATTTTGTATCAGGCTAAATATTCCTATAATTATACTTACTTTGATAGGATGATAACTGGTTTTACAATTTAGTCAGCAAAAAAATTGGAGTATTTTAAGTTAGGTCTAAGTCCAACCTCATCTAAATGACATTGCTTTAAGAAGAAATAATTTATATGTTAGCAAGTGATAATGTTCCATCACTTCCATATGGACTTATAATATACCAGTTGAACTTATTATAGTAATAATTTGAGATGGATTTTCTTGCTCGATAGTGTTTTTCTTTTAACATCTATCAACTAAATTGGATAATGTTTATTGAATATGTAAAATTATTATTATTGTATTAATTGCATTAATGATATTACAAAATTGATGTGAAAAAGATGACAATACGCATGCCAAAAATCGGGATTTTGTAGTTTTGATGTTTAGAGTTAGCTAGTTGTTGAGTACATGTTGCTTAGTTTTAGTTGTATGATTACTAAGTGAATTTCCTTATATTGTTAAGTTAACGAGCGAGTGAATTGTGTACTCGGAGTGAGCCAGTACGTGCGGAGTAACCAGGTAAGTAGATGATGTTTGTGTTTTGCCTTCAGGCTTACACCATTGAACGGTTGGGAATCGTCTGTTTGTTTGGTTGTTTTGTTTTGTGTTGAGTTAAGAATTTGGGTAACATGCATCATGATTTTGAACTACGAAAATACGAGTTTTAGCATGAAACGCACTGTGATCGTTATTGGAATCGCCCAGTCGCATTAAGTTGGCACCTGCGAGGGACTCTATGGGAGTTGCCCCGTCGTGTTAGGGTGACACCTGCGAGGGACTTAATAGGAAGTTAGGGTGGCACTCATGAGGGACTTTATGGGAGTTGCCCCGTCACGTTAGGGTGACACCTGCGAGGGACTTTATTGGAGCCTTCCAGTCGCGTTAGGGTACTAGGTTAGCACTCGCGAGAGGCTCTATAAAAGATAAAGAAAACGAAACGAGAATAATAGAGTTGAAGTTGCCCTGTTACGTTAGGGTGACACTCGCGAGGAACTCTATGGGAGTTCCCCCGTCGCGTTAAGGTGACACCTGCGAAGGACTTTATTGGAGCTGCCTAGTCGCGTTAGGGTGCTAAATTAGCACTCGTGAGGAGCTCCATGAATGAGTAATGAAACGAAAACGAAAACGAAACGAGAACAACAGAGCGAGTAGAAACTGCATGTGTTAGGGTTGTGTGTACATTGTGTATGTTAACATTCATTATTCCCTACTTGCTAAGCATTAGACTTACGTTTTGTGTTCTATGGTGTAGGTGACTGATAACTCTTATTTTAGAGTTATTTGATACTAATGTGCAGGATGAAACTCGAATGATTTGAATAAAATTATTATGAAATTATGAGTTTTAATGCTAATGCCGCGGTGATCCTACAAACATCATATAGTATCAATAATTTAGGTGAAATTGATATATTTTATGCATATTTTTAGAATGAAGAGATTACTTTTATTCAACATATTTTTATTAATGCAGAAATTAAAGCGGGAAAGACAAAAAGATGAATCAGGAAATTCAAGTTTAAATCAAGGAGCTTAAATGAGTAAATCATGGGAAGAAAAACCGATTTGGAGAAAATTGATTTTTACCTTAACTGGATGCCATAATTCATGGGATAAGAGGAGAATAAAATTCCAAATTTTATTGAGGAAAAAGCAAATGGACGACTGAGCAGAAAATGGACGACTTGGAAAAGAAGAGCACTAAAAGAGCAAGTGGACGATGCTAAAGTGGCAATATAAAAAGGGCAACACTAAAAGACAAATGCGAATGGACGATAAATGCAAATGGACAACAACCGTGGACGACTGGAAAGCGTGGACGACTGGAAAGCGTGGACTTGGCTGGGAAAAACAAAGGAATAGACGACTGACAGATTCAGACGACAGAAGAGTGGACGACTTCGAGAAGTGGACGATTGGACGACTGAGGGCATAATAAACGACAAATGCAGAATGGACGACAAACGTAAATGGACGACAAACAACAAACGGTCGAAAATAGAAATGGACGACAAATGGATTCGGATGACAGAGAAGAGCAAATCAAGAAGATTTTGTCATAACAATAAATCGTTGATCAAGGGAACAGACTGGAGAGAGGCAGATCTTGCTGTTGAATTTAAGGAAGAAAAAAGAACAAATAAAAAAAATTCGAGAAGACCTGAATCTGCATCTGAAGATGAAGATCGACGACATCTTTTTATCATCTTCTTCTTCTCTGTTATTTTGATGTTCTTGAAAACTTTATTTTTGTTTAGTTTTATTACTATGTTTTTAGGCTAACTTTTTATTTCTTGGTTAGGCCGAGAGTATTTGTTACGAATTTTACTACGATCTCGGTTTGTTTATGCAATTGTTTATTGAACAATTATTTGTGATATTCCTTGTTTAATTCAGATCGTATTGATAGATAGGTTGATGATCCATGTTTATATTGTATCGAAAGATAAATATAAATTCTAAGATGCACGAATAATTAATCGATTTAAATTGTTACAACGTAGTTAGCATTAATTCGATTGGCAATAAGAATTGGGTTTATAGAGATTCAATGTTAGTTACCTTCTTTCAACGTAGAGAGAAATTCTAAATTGAATTTATCTAGGCAATTCGAACGAACCCTATAATTATTTTATTTTTGCTATTCATAGACAATGCTGCAGAGTATTACCAGATCACCTGTAGTAAAATTATGTAACGAAGAAATCGATCCTAGCCAAGACTTCTTTTCTTTGATTTAACTCGTTTATCCTACTTTATTTCGTTGAATCGTCATTCGAATTTTATTTCTAATTATTTTCACCTATCATTTTAATATTTTTATAAGATTTTTATAGCAATTAATACAATTAAAAATATCCTCGTGGGATCGATATTTTTTATACTACTTGATTGCGATACATGCACCTGCGTATAAGTGTGTAAAACCACTAACGATGACAACGAGATTGCAGGTGAGCTCTATGATGGAGGCCAGGATTAAGGTGCAGTCGGCGACGCACGAGGCATGTCGGTGCGGGCAGTTGTTGGGGCGTCTCGACCATTGTTGATAGGAGGTGTGGGTTTTGGTAGTTCCGTTTGGATTTTGTTTGTGTAAATGACGGGAGATTTGTAACTCTTTCGGTTAATGTTTTGGGAGTTTGTTGTATAAATGTTTATTTCAGGGTTTTGGTTTTCGAAACATTAAACGTTATGCTGCTCAACTTTTATTAGCAAAGCATTTTTGTTTTCACGATTTTGCACGTTTTCGCTGACGCTTTAAAATTCTGTTTTTCGGGATTTTTACGTGTCAAGGAGTCGGGAATGTCGGGAAAAATTTTGGGTAAGTTTTAGGTGTTTTGGTTGGATGAAATGTGAAGAAAATTGAGAAAAGGTGAAGGAGGGCGCTGGTGGCTGGGAGTGGCGCGCTGGCGCCGAGCTGGGTGCGCACAGCCCCTAGCGCCGATCAATCAACATTTTGAGCTATTCATCGATAGCCAATCCGAGAGGTTGCCGATCGATTGTCACTTTGGCCAATCAATCGGCACCTAACGCGCGCAGGATTGCGCGTGCGGTGCGCTACTACGCACGCTGCCTAGGTGACGCGCGCGCGGCGCCCATGGTGTGCCAACTTAAAATTTTTTAAAAATTTTCCTACTTCTAATATGTTTTAACCCAACCTTTTTCAACACATTTTGCACGTATTTTACGCATTTTTTCCAACCGTTTTCGAGTGTTCGAAAAACCCAAAAATCGAGTCAAAATTTTTTTGAAAATTATTTTAAATTTCATTTTAAACGTGGGATTGTTGAGCAAAGTAGCTCATCGAGCCGGGGTGGGTTCGGGGGCGTTACAAACAAAACTACTTTCAATTCTTCCCGAGCTCATTGGCTATAAAGACATGAAACCTTTTTATCAATCTGCAAAATACATTGGAAAATTTTAACACATGTCATCCACACCAAATATATCTCAAAAAAGATATGAGAAAAAATGATAGAGATGAAAACACATACCTTGCTTTTGTCAATTTCACACTGCATTACAAGCTTGTGTTACTTCTCTTTTAAGACTCTTCATCTTGCAATACTACTTTGCCCGATCAACACTCATATTTTCCTTTTAGCCATGAGAAATGACTTCATCAAAAGAAAAAATTAACTCAAAAGCTGTTTTGCAAATCTCCTTTTCATCTAGAGAGATGGAATGTCCTAGTACCTTGTGATACTTGACGAGATGATATTCGCCAAAAAGGTGGCATGATTAAATGTCCATTTTGAATTTAATAAAATGCAACAAAATTCCATTCTATTATTCCAAGAGAGAACTATTCTCCCTCCTAAAACCATAAATATCAATTGAATAAGTATTGTACCTAGACACTTTATTTATTATACTAATAGCATAACATATAAAAGAAAAAAATGAAAAATGAGAATGACATTGATAAGACAATTTAGAGGGTACATAGGAAATCATAACAAACAGACCCATTAATTAATTTAAACGAAACTAGAAAACCAAAAGAGGGCCACAGAAAAAATGACAAATAAAAATGACATTGATAAGACAATAAATAATAAGAAGAATAATAATTGTTAAACAGCTCACCGGCCTTGCATCAACTTGTTCACCAAATATAGAAAGAATTCTTGTGACACAACCAACATCCACTGCAACTTGTTTCCATCTTAGGAAAATAAAATGGAGATAATAGTTGTTCAAATTGATTTTTTTTTAAATTGGACAAAGTATTTTTTTCCTATAATATAAATCTTAATTATACGATGCTTCTACATAATTAAGAATAATATTTGAGGATGAAAGAGCGCGACACATGTGATAATATGTTCAAAATAAGGAGGGAGAAAAAAAACAGAGATGAAATTGAATAATACAGTCTAGTTTTGACTACACTCATGAATATAATATGTAGAGCAAAAAATATAATTAACTAAAACCAAATGAATAATTTCAATAAAAAATAAATGCAGACTACTTAACAACTGAAACTAAAGTTAAAAATAAAAGTACCTTCCCATAAATATAACTTTCAACTCGCACAAGATCCTGATTGTTCACAGAAAAACTTAAACCCAATTTTTCTCCATCGCAAAAAGGGAGGGAGCGACTGTCTTGTCCTCCCTTGTAAGAGCAAGCTTTTGTGACTAATTACGATTAAGATTTCTTATGAGTCGCTGATATTGAAAATTGTCACTAGAATTACAAATATTGCAATTGGAGAACATAATGACTTTCTTGGTTGATTTAAATTGTTCTCAATCTCAGAATGAGTGAGTAGGGTTAGACAACGATTTCAGAACATTGAAGATTAGGGTTTGAGAATTTAGAATACCAGGGGATAGTGATTTTGGATTTTGGATTTTGATTTTCTTCAAGGTTTCGCTTTTTCCGTGTTTTTTTTTTAGTTTTTTGATTTTATTGTTTTTTTTTTAATTTTTTTGGTTTTTGTGTTTTTCTTTTAGTTTTTATTTTTTATTTTTTGTTTTTTTAAGGTTTGGTTTTTTGTGTTTTTTTTAAGGGTCTTGGTTTGCGTGTTTTTTTAAAGATTTATGAGAGTTTAGGTTGACACTAAAGGTAGAAACCTTTAGAGTTGATAAGGTATGTTTCCACATCAGAGGTGGTACTAATCCTAAAACCAGTACACTTCTAAATCCACCACGGGAAATGCTCATGTCACTAAAACTACTTTTAATTCTTCCCCAGTCCATTGACTAAATAGATATGAAACCTTCTTATCAATCTGCAAAATACTTGGCAAAAATTTAACACAAGTCATTTACACCAAATATATCTCACAAAAAATATGACAAAAAAATAACAGAGATGAGAACAAATACTTTGCTTTTGTCAATTTCACTCTGCATTACAAGCTTGTGCAACTTCTCTTTGTAACGCTCCATCTCGCAATACTATTTTGTTTGAGCAACAGTCACATTTTCATTTTTGGCAAGAGAAATAACTTTATCAAAAACAAAAATCAACTCAACAGCTATCTTGCAAATCCCTTCTTCATCTAGAGAGATGTAATGTTCTAGTATCTTGTGATACTTGACGAGATGATATTAGTCAAAAGGGTGGCGTGATTAAATGTCCATTTTGAAATTAATAAATTGTAACAAAATCTAATTCCATTCATTCAAGAGAGAACTATTCTGCATCATAAAATCGTAAATATTAATTAAATAAGTATTGTACCTAGACACTTTGTTTATGATACTAATAGCATAATATATCAAAGAAAAAAATGAAAAATGAGAATGACATTGATAAGACAATTTAAAGGGTACATAGGAAATCATAACAAACAGACCCATTAATTAATTTAAACGAAACTAGAAAACCAAAAGAGGGCCACAGAAAAAATGACAAATAAAAATGACATTGATAAGACAATAAATAATAAGAATAATAATAATTGTTAAACAGTTGCTCGGCCTTGCACCAACTTGTTCACCAAATATAGAAAGAATTCTTGTGCCACAACCAACATCTACTGCAAAGTATTTTTTTCCTATAATGTAAATCTTAATTTGCATGTATCCTACAAATACGATGCTTCCACATAATTAAGAATAATATTTGAGGATGAAAGAGCGCAACACATGTGATAATATGTTCAAAATAAGTAGGGTGAAAAAAAAACAAAGATGAAATTGAATGATACAGTCTAGTTTTGACTACACTCATGAATATACTATGTAGAGCAGAAAATATAATTAACAAAAACCAAATGAATAATGTCAATAAAAAATAAAAGCGGACTACTTAACAACTGAAATTAAAGTTAAAAATAAATGTACCTTCCCATAAATATAACTTTGGTGCTCCATAATTGATGCCATATAAGTTTCAATTCCCACCAAATCCTGCATTGTTTATAAAAAAACTCAAAGCTAAATTTTCTCCATCGCTCAAAAGGAAGGAGCGACCGTCTTATCTTCCCATGTAAGAGCATGCTTTTGTGACCAATTACGATTAAGGTTCTCTGATGAGTCGCCGATATTGAAAATTACCAATAGAATTACAAATATTATAGTTGGAGAACATAATGACTTTCTTGGTTGATGTAAATTGTTCTCAATCTCATAATGAGTGAGTAGGGTTAGCACCCATTAATAGACAACGATTTCGGAACATTAGGATTAAGGTTTGAGATTTCAGAATACCAGGGGATAAGAATTTGGGATTTTGATTTTCTCCTGAACCCTATAGAAAGATAATTGATTTTCTTTTGAACCCTAAAGAAAATAGGGTTTAGGGTTTTGTGTTTTTTTTTTTTCTTCTGGGTTTCGGTTTTTGCATGTTTTTTTAGGATTCGATTTGCATGTTTTTTTTTTAAGATTTATGAGGTTTTAAGGTGTATGCATTGTGAAATATGCATAAGACACTAAAGGTAGAAACTTTTGGATTTGATAGGGTAACTTTCCACATCAGAGGTTGTGTTTATCCCAAAACTAGTACACTTCCAAATCCACCACTTCCACCACTGGAGATGCTCATGCACTAAAACTACTTTCAATTCTTCCCGAATCCATTGACTGTAAAGACATGAAACCTTCTTATCAATCTGCAAAATACATTGTAAAAATTTAACACATGTCATCTACACTAAATATATCTAACAAAATATATGAGAAAAAAATGGCAGAGATGATAACACATTGTTTCTTGGCATTCAGTTAACTTCTATTTACTTAGAAGAAATATTGTTTCTTGGCATTCAGCAAACTTATCTACTGCAGCAACCAAGTCTTTCTCCTAAACCAAATGAAAAACTCACGTTAAGCTCTATAATGAACTACTGTATCAATAAAACTTGGATAGTGTGATTTACCTGGTTGTTCTTTAGATCACCGTCAACCGCTAAAGAGCTAAGTTCCTGCCTGAACATAAATAGATTTAAAATTCAGAGTGCTTCAAGAGTTCTGACAATATTGTAAAATAGGAGTAAGAAACAAATATCTTAGTTTGTTATGACGAGCTCAAGTGCTAACCTTTGTAGTTACATTTGAAGTTTCTTGTATTTAGCCAAAGCCTCTTGATTATTACTCTTTTCGTCTTGAAGTTCATTTTCCAGCGTCTCTGTTTTAGCACGCAACAGATTGACCTGAGTTTCCAACTCCTCTTTGCGTGCTTCAAGTGACCTATACGACTCTGCCATATATTTTAGTTGAGTTTCTGCCAAGTTATTCGACTTTTGAGCAGATGCTAATTGTGATTTCACCTCCGCTAAAAGCTGTTCGGTTTCTTGTAATTTAATCTTTGTAACCTCAAGATTCTCACTGTCTCTCAAAATCCACTTTTAAATTGTCTCTCTAAGATTTCAACTCTTCAAACTCCTATGGTTAACTTTGCATACTCTGTGGTTTGATTCATAACCCAAGACTAGATTTCCATCATCAGGAACCTCAAGATTTGAAATGCGCAAAAACTCATATTGATACTTTTCATCGGACAACTCCTTTTGAACTATGTTGTTCTCCAGTAAAGCCACATTGTCTATGCAATCAGGGCTAATAGTCTCTCCATCATCCTTGCAACCCAATATACTGAACCTCAGTTTCTTGGCTTCAGATAAAACATGTGAAAGATCGAGAATAAAATCAGCTAAACTTGTATTGGAGTGAAGAACTTTCTCATAGGTGGCAGAAAACTCCTCAATTTTTTTACTCAAGTCGTGATTTTCATCAGAGATGTCATGAATTCTAAAGGACTCTTTTCCAACAAACAACACAAAATCGTGAAACTGAGATATTGCGTCTACCAAATCTTTTGCTATTTTATTATTGGCTGCAGTAATATGCAGGGACAAGGCAATTACCTTTTCTGCTGTCAGACCTGCATCATCAGGATTTGCCTCCCTATCGCAGGTTGCAATGGACTGCAAATCCTCAGAATCACAACTTAAACAACCGATGGAGTGTTGATAAAGAGCATCATGTGCATCCTGCACAACATGCTTGATATCCTCCAAAACTTTCTTCTCGTCAGAATCTTTAGCAATAGACTCAAAAATCGTGCCAATTCTTGATTTTAGTTTCATCAATGGATGCTCCTCCGAATCAGCTGCAGATGACTCTACTTCAAAAGATGGCACATTCATTGGAGTTGACTCACATTGCTGGTCAGATATGACAATTTTGCTAGTGGAGACTTTTTCTGAAGGCACAGTTTCTGAAACTTTATTACCTGGATTGTGAAGAATTGAAATGTCTTTATTGGAGTCGTTTGATAAGCAGGCCAACTTCTCCATTTCCAGAAAGTCACCCATGAGCTCCAAGTGATTTGTACTTTCAGTCTTGCTTGATCTCTCATTTTTCTCACCCTTGAACTGATCAGCTCCTCGTCGTTTTGATCTTCAGACATGGAGATCATGGAGATCATGCTCGGTTGATGACACTGGGTTGAAAATCCTTCAGTTGAACAGATTTGGGAGAGCTTCTTTGAACACTACAATTCTGAAGTTGTGACTCAACAATTTGAAGCCGACTAGCCATTTTGGCACACAAGCTCCTGGAGGTTTGCAGTTCACTGTTATGCTTTGCCAGAGCTTCTTTAAGCATTTTTGTCTCCTCTTCCATGGCCATTAATCGTTCCGTAATAAATTCATTTTCCTTTTGAATATCTTGAAGGGTAAAATCAGAACTTGAAGATGTGTGGGACACAGTACTCCCAGCAGGTGGCCTCAGTCGAACATTTCCATAATCTCGGCCTAAGTTCTCAACCTCTAGCTTCATTTGAGCGAGAGCAGCAGGACCAGGCAGCTTCTTTCTCACAAGACCTCGTAATCTTTGACACTCTACTTCTAGCTTCGCTATTTTTTTAACACCCTCCATATGCTGCTTGTTGGCTACTTCAGCTGACCTCATACTCATGTTCTTCTCTTCTAGCTCCTTGGCAACTATATGGAGTTCGTATTTTTGTGAATTTATCTCCCTTTCACAAGACTCAGAGCTCAATTTCAGCTTCAGCTCACGAATTTTCTTCACTGATTTTAATTAGCATGTTAAAACGATCTTGCAAAGATCTAGAGAGAGCAGCATTTTCGGCATCGGATCTCAAGAGTTCTTGCTCTAAGCTCGATATCTTTGCTTCAAACTCCAGTCTAATTTTGTCCCACTGCTTAGTTTTTGTAAATATAACATCTTGAAGTTTCTTTTCATGTTCTTCTTTTAGATTCCGTATCTGCCGCATGCATTCTTTGAGAGCATCATCTAAATGAACTGCCCTATCTTCTGCCTTGAGCTTTGAAAGTGTCACTGTCTCCAAGCGGTTTGTCAGCGCCAAAGCTTCCGCCTCAGCTTTCTCCCAGCCTGTATCAAAAAGATGTCCACTTTTAAAAACAGAAGAAATACAGCCACGGGATCATAAAACAACATATAAATAGAAAGTTATTTTATAGATAAATATGAGAATAAACCACGCCTCAAACACCTTCTTCAGCAACTTTAGCATGCTGTTTCACCAAGTTGTCTCTGGTAGTCACTTCAGAATGCATAGCTGAGAAACAAAACCAGTACACTTCCAAATCCACCACTGGAAATGCTCATATCACTAAAACTACTTTCAATTCTTACCGAGCCCATTGACTGTAAAGACATGAAACATTCTGTCATCCATACCAAATATATCTAACAAAAGATATAAGAAAAAAATGACAGAGATGAAAACACATACCTTGTTTTTTTCAATTTCACTTTACATTACAAGCTTATGCAACTTCTCTTTAAGACTCTCCATCTTGCAATACTGTTTTGCCCGAACAACAGTCACATTTTCTTTTAGCCAAGAGAAATGATTTCATCAAAAAAAAAAAAATCAGCTCAAAAGCTGTCTTCCAAATCCTCTCTTCATCTAGAGAAATGGAATGTTCTAGTACCTTGTGATACTTGACGAGATGATATTCGTCAAAAAGGTGGCGTGATTAAATGTCCATTTTGAAATTAATAAAATGCAACAAAATTCAATTCCATTATTCTAAGAGAGAACTATTTTGCCTCCTAAAACTGTAAATATTAATTAAATAAGTATTGTACCTAGATACTTTATTTATTATACTAATAGCATAACATATAAAAGAAAAAAATGAAAAATGAGAATGACATTAATAAGACAATTTAGAGTGTACATAAAAAATCATAAGAAACAAACTCATTAATTAATTAAAACAAAATTAGAAAACCAAAAGAAGGCCACAGAAAAAATAAAAAATGAGAATGACATTGATAAGACAATAAATAATAAGAAAAATAAAAATTGTTAAACAGCTCACCTGCCTTGCACCAACTTGTTCACCAAACATAAAAAGAATTCTTGTGCCACAACCAATATCCACTGCAACTTGTTTCAATCTTAGAAAAATAAAACGAAGATAATAGTTGTTCAAATTGAATCTTTTTTAAATTGAACAAAGTATTTTTTTTCCTATAATGTAAATTTTAATTTCCATGTGTCCTACAAATACGATGATTTCACATACTTAAGAATAATATTTGAGAATAAAAGAGTGCGACACACGTGATAATGTGTTCAAAATAAGTAAGGAGAAAAAAAAGAGAGATGAAATTGAATGATATAGTCTAGTTTTTACTACACTCATTAATGGAATATTTAGAGCAAAAAATATTATTAACTAAAACCAAATGAATAATTTCAATAAAAAATAAATGCAGACTACTTAACAACCGAAAAATAAAAAATAAAAGTACCTTCCCATAAATATAACTTTGGTGCTCCATAATTGATGCAAGTTTCAACTAGCATAAGATCCTGCATTGCTCACAGAAAAACTCAAATCCTAATTTTCTCCATCGCTCAAAAGGAGGGAGCGACTGTCTTGTCTTCCCCTGTAAGAGCAAACTTTTGTGATTAATTACGATTAAAGTTCTCTGATGAGTCGCCGATGTTGGAAATTGCCACTAGAATTACAAATATTGCATAATGGCTTTCTTGGTTGATGTAAATTGTTCTCAATCTCATAGTGAGTGAGTAGGTCTAGCACCAGTTAATAGACAACGATTTTGCAACATTTGGGATTAGAGTTTGAGATTTCAAAATACCAGGGTATAAAAATTTGGGATTTAGATTTTCTCTTGAACCCTCAAAAAAGACAATTGATTTTCACCTGAACCCTAAAGAAAATTAGGGTTTAGGGTTTTGTGTTTTTTTTACGACTTTGGATTTCTCGTTTTTTTTTTTAGTTTTTCGGTATGTCTTTTTTTTTTTAGTTTTTCGATTTTTGTGTTTTTTTTAAGGTTCAATTTTTTGTGTTTTTTTAAGGGATTCAGTTTGCATGTCTTTTTTTAAGATTTATGAGTGTTTGGGGTGTATAGTTTTTGGGTATTTGTCTTTTTTTTTTTTTTTTTTTGATTTTTTAGTTTTTTTTAAGGATTTTTTGTGTTTTTTAAGGGATTTGGTTTGCATGTCTTTTTTTTAACGTTTATGAGGGTTTATGGTGTATGCATCGTGGAATATGCATACGACACTAAAGGTAGAAACTTGATATGATAAGTTTCCACGTCAAAGGTTAAGCTCATCCCAAAACCAGTACACTTCCAAATCCAAGACTGAAAATGTTCATGTCACTGAAACTACTTTCAATTCTTCCTGAGCCCATTGATTGTAAATACATGAAACCTCCTTATTAATCTGCAAAATACATTATAAAATTTTAACACATGTCATCCATACCAGATATATCTCACATAAGATATGAAAAAAAAAAAATGACAGAGATGAGAACACATATCTTGCTTTTATCAATTTAACTCTGCATTACAAGTTTGTGCAACTTCTCTTTGTGACTCTCCATCTCGCAATACTAATTTGCCCGAGCAACAGTCACATTTTCTTTTTTGTCAAGAGAAATGACTTCATCAAAAGCAAAAAAAAGCTCAAAAGTTGTCTTGCAAATCCCCTCTTCATCTAGAGAAAAGGAATTTTCTAGTACCTTGTGATACTTGACGAGATAAGCATTGGAAAAGTATTCTCTAAAAAGGTGGCATGATTAAATGTCCATTTTGAAATTAATATAATGCAACAAAATTCAATTCTATTCTTCCAAGAGAGAACTATTATGCCTCCTAAAGTCGTAAATATCAATTAAATAAGTATTGTATCTATACAGTTTATTTATGATACTAATAACATAACATATCAAAGAAAAAAAATGAAAAATAAGAATGACATTGATAAAAAATTTTAGAGGGTACATAGGAAATCAGAAGAAACAAACCGATTAATTATTTAAAACGAAACTAGAAAACCAAAAGAAGGCCACAGAAAAAATAAAAAATGAGAATGACATTAATAAGACAATAAATAATAAGAAGAATAATAATTGTTAAACAGCTCACCCGCCTTGCACCAACTTGTTCACCAAATATAGAAAGAATTCTTGTGCCACAACCAACATCCACTACAACTTATTCCCATCTTAGAAAAATAAAATGGAGCTAATAGTTGTTAAAATTGAATCTTTTTTAAGTTGAACAAAATATTTTTTTCCTATAATGTAAATCTTAATTTTCATGTCTCCTACAAATATGATACTTCCACATAATTAAGAATAATATTTGAGGATAAAAGAGTGCCACACATGTGATAATGTGTTCAAAATAAGTAGGGAGAAATAAAAAGAAAGATAAAATTGAATGATATAGTCTAGTTTTTACTACACTCATGAATGTAATATGTTGAGCAACAAATATAATTAACTAAAACCAAATGAATAATTTCAATAAAAAATTAAAGCAGACTACTTAACAACTGAAACTAAAGTTAAAAACAAAAGTACCTTGCCATAAATATAACTTTGGTGCTCCATAATTGATGCCTTATAAATTTTAATTCACACAAGATCCTTCATTGTTAACGAAAAAATCCAAAGTCAAATTTTCTACATTACTCAAAAGGAAGGAGCAACTGTCTTGCCTTCCGCTATAAGAGCAAGCTTTTGTGACCAATTACGATTATAGTTCTCTAGTGACTCGACGATGTTGGAAATTGCTACTAGAATTACAAGTTTTACAGTTGGAGAACATAATGACTTTCTTGGTTGATGTAAATTGTTCTCAATCTCAGAGTGAATGAGTAGGGTTAGCACCAATTGATAGACAACGATTTTAGAAAATCGGAGATTAGGGTTTGAGATTTCAGAATACCACGGAATAAGGATTTAAGATTTTGATTATCTCCTGAAACCTAGAGAAAGATAATTGATTTTCTCCTTCACCTTGAAGAAAATTAGGGTCTTGGGGGTTTTTTTTTTCGCCTTTAAATTTCATGTTTTTTTTTCTTTAGGGTTTAAGGTTTTGTGTGTTTAGTTTTTTGGCTTTTGTGTTTTTTTTAGTTTTTTCAGTTTCTGTCTTTTTTTTTTTAGTTTTTCGATTTTTGTGTTTTTTTTAGGGTTTCGGTTTGCATATTTTTTTTTTCAGGTTTACAAGGGTTTAAGGTGTATGCATTGTGGAATATGCACAAGACACTAAAGGCAGAAACCTTTAGATTTGATGGGGTATGTTTCCACATTAGAGGTTGTGCTCATCCCAAGACAAGTACACTTCCAAATCCACTACCTTCACCACTGGAAATGTTCATGTCACTAAAACTACTTTCAATTTTTCCTGAGCTCATTGACTGTAAATACATGAAACCTTCTTATCAATATGCAAAATACATTCTAAAATTTTAACACATGTCATCTACAACAAATATATCTCACAAAAAATATGAAAAAAATGACAGAGATGAGAACACATATCTTGCTTTTGTCAATTTCACTCTGCATTACAAGCTTGTACAACTTCTCTTTGTAACTCTCCATTTCGCAATACTACTTTGCCCGAGCAACAATCATATTTTGCCAAGAGAAATTGACTTCATCATAAGCAAAAATCAGCACAAAAACTGTCTTACAAATCCCCTCTTCATCTAGAGAGATGGAATGTTCTAGTTGTTGACTTATAGAGTGTTTAAGTCATAATTTGTTTTTGATTATGTATTTGTGTATTAAGTATACAATTTGATTATGTGTATTTAAATAAGAATTATCAATACAAGTTTGGTTGACAATACCCTGAACAAGGGTATTTTAGTTGTCTAATAAAATCGGTTTGAGTATACAGAGCAGAACAGAAAAACAGGGCTGTAAAACGCGTGCGTCTACCGATGACTATACATCAAAAAAATGGAAGCCTCTGCCGATTGCTAAGCAGAAGAAGACGCCGTTTAGTAGTTATCATCTGCCGATAGCGTCTTTGATGACATATGCCGATGACGTGTCAAGTCAGTACATGCTTTCTCTGCCGATAGCTGTTTCTGATGACAGATGCCGATGATGTGTCAAAGTACTTACTTGTTTCATCTGCCGATGATATGTGAACACGTATGCCGATGATGTTTGAAGCTACTCCTGCCGATTGACTAAACGACAAAAGGAGATAATAACCAACGCATGCACATGCCGGTGAAATTTAAGGATGCGTCTGCCGATGGAATTCAACGCCTACACCTGCCGATAGCTTTTAAGCTTGCTCATGCCGATCACTAGACGACAAGTTTCATGAGTTCATCTGCCGATGGTTTTTAAAGAGACTTCTGCCGATGGCGCTTTTAAAGAAACATCTGCCGATGGCTTTGAAGATAGAATGTGCCGATGAAGTTTTACGAATTGCTTCTGCCGATAGAAGTTGAAGTTGCTTCTGCCGATAGAAGTTGAAGTTGCTTCTGCCGATAGAAGTTGAAGATGCTTCTGCCGATGGAATTCAAGGATATATCTGCCGATGGCATTTCAAGCAGCATTCACCGATGACGTGTCTCCGCTCATTAGTTGCATCTGCCGGTGAACTTCCGCCAGAATTCAAAGTTAGCCGCGAAGCTACAGTGACGTCGTTTTCAGCATTAACTCCAGATCTTTAATGGCGACGACGAACAACATTTTTAGAAGCAACGGATATATGCTTCAGTACGGATGCTTCCCAACGGTAACATTTCTCCATTTTGAAGAAAGAAGCATTCAATTTTGTGAAGTAATTTTATACAGAGTATATAAGCAGAAGAAAAGGCTCGAAGATTAACTTTTGCCAAATTTGAATTCTGAGCCCTAGCTGCGAAAGTTATTGCACACTCTGTATTCCTCTCTACATCTCTCAATCCTAACTTGAGATTCACTTTTGTGAGATTGTAGTCTGAGCTTTATATTTTACAAACTCAAATCTGTATAAGGCAGTGGATTGACGCCCGTGAAGTTCAATCCAGAATTGTAAAGGCAGTTGATCGGAGCCCGAAATCCCGATCTGTTATTTCTCGTGAGGAGAAGGGTAAGGATCTTCAAGGGGTGAGCCTTGGAGCGTGGACGTAGGCAGTTTGGCCGAACCACGTAAAAAATATTGGTGTTGAATCTCTCTTACTCTCTCTTTAATTTTGATTTTACCTTATTTGCAACTAAATTAATTAAGAGAGTAACACTAATTGATTATTAGATTAATTTTTAAAAGTCTAATTCACCCCCCTCTTAGACAATTTCGGTCCTTCACTAGTACCTTGTGATACTGACGAGATGATATTCGTCAAAAAGGTGGCGTGATTAAATGTCCATTTTGATCCATTCTTCCAAGAAAGAACTATTCTGCCTCCTAAAACCGTAAATAACAATTAAATAAGTATTGTACCTAGACACTTTATTTATGATAATAATAGCATAACATATCAAATAAAAAAATGAAAAATGAGAATGACATTGATAAGACAATTTAGAGGGTACATAGAAAATCATTAGAAATAAACCCATTAATTATTTAAAACGAAACTAGAAAACAAAAAGAGAGCCACAAAAAAAATGAAAAATGAGAATGACATTGATAATACAAAAATAATAAGAAGAACAATAATTGTTAAATAGCTCACCCGTCTTGCACAAACTTGTTCACCAAATATAAAAAGAATTCTTGTGTCACAACCAAAATCCAGTGCAACTTGTTTCCATCTTAAGAAAATAAAATGGACATACTAGTTATTCAAATTGATTCTTTTTAAAATTGAACAAAGTATTTTTTTTCCTATGATGTAAATCTTAATTTCCATGTGTCCTCCAAATACAATGCTTCGACATAATTAAGAATAATATTTGAGGATAAAAGAGTAGAACACATGTGATAATGTGTTCAAAATAAGTAGGGAGAAAAAAAAGGAGATGAAATGGAATGATATAGTCTAGTTTTTACTACACTCATTAATGTAATATGTTGAGTAGGAAATATAATTAACTAAAACCAAATGAATAATTTCAATAAAAAATAAATGCAGACTACTTAACAACTAAAACTAAAGTTAAAAATAAAAGTACCTTCCCATATATATAACTTTAGTGCTCCATAATTGATGCCATATAAGTTTCAATTCACACAAGATCCTGCATTGTTCACAAAAAAACTCAAAGTTAAATTTTCTTCATCGCTCAAAAGGAGGGAGCGACTGTCTTGTCTTCCCCTGTAAGAACAAGCTTTTGTGACCAATTACGATTAAGGTTCTCTGACTAGTCGCCGATGTTGGAAATTGCCACTAGAAGTACAAATATTGCATTTGGAGAACATAATAACTTTCTTAATTGATGTAAATTGTTTGAGTAGAGTTAACACCAGCAAGGTTAGACAACGATTTCGGAACATCGGAGATTAGGGTTTGAGATTTCAGAATACCAAGGAATAAGGATTAGGGTTTGAGATTTCAGATTAGAGTTCGAGAAAGATAATTCATTTTCTCCTCAACCCTAAAGAAAATTAGGGTTTAAGGTTTTGTGTTTTTTTTATAGCTTTGGATTTCGTGTTTTGTTTTTATTTTAGGGTTTTCCTTTTTTCGTGTTTTTTTTAGTTTTTCAAATTTTGTGTTTTTTTAAAGGTTTTGGTTTGCATGTTTTTTTTAAGGTTTATGAGGGTTTAGAGCGTATGCTTCTAAAATATGCATAAGACACTAAAGGTAGAAACATTTAGATTTGATAAGGTATGTTTCCACATCAGAAGTTGTGTTCATCCCAAAACCAGTACACTTCCAAATCAACCACTAGAAATGCTCATGTCATTAAAACTACTTTCAATTCTTCTCGAGCCCATTGACTGTAAAGACATGAAATCTTCTTATCAATCTACAAAATACTTTGCAAAAATTTAACACATGTCATCCACATCAAATATATCTCACAAAAGATATGACAAAAAAATGACAGAGATGAGAACACATACCTTGCTTTTATCAATTTCACTATGCATTACAAACTTGTGCAACTTCTCTTTGTGACGTTCCATCTCGCAATACTGTTTTGCCCGAGCAACAGTAACATTTTCCTTTTAGCCAAGAGAAATGACTTCATCAAAAGCAAAAATCAGCTCAAAAGCTGTCTTGCAAATCCTCTCTTTTTCTAGAGAGATGATATTCATCAAAAAGAGGGCGTGATTAAATGTCCATTTTGAAATTAATAAATTGTAACAAAAGCAAATTCCATTCGTCCAAGGGAGAACTATTCTTGCCTCATAAAATTGTAAATATCAATTAAATAAGTATTGTTGAGAAATGAAATTGAATGAGACAGTCAAATTTTGACTACGCTCATGATTGTAATCTGTTGAGCGGGAAATATAATTAACTAAAAAAAATGAACAATTTCAATAAAAAATGAATGCATACTACTTAACAACTGAAATTAAAGTAAAAAATAAATGTACCTTCTCATAAATATAACTTTGGTACACCATAATTGATACCTTATAAGTTTCAATTTCCATAAAAGATCCTGCATTGTTCACAGAAAAACCCAAAGCCAAATTTTCTCCATCGCTCAAATGAAAGGAGCGAATGTTTTGTCTTCTCCTGTAAGAGAAAGCTTTTGTGACCAATTACGAATAAAGTTCTTTGATGAATCGCCGATGTTGGAAATTGTCACTATAATTACAAATATTGCAATTGGAGAACATAATAACTTTCTTGGTTGATGTAAATTGTTCTCAACCTCATAATGAGTGAGTGGGGTTAGCACCCGTTAATAGACAACGATTTCGGAAAATCGGGGATTAGGTTATGACATTTCAGAATACCAGATGATAAGAATTTGAGATTTTGATTTTCTCCTAAAACTTAAAGAAAATTAGTGTTTAGGGTTTTGTGTTTTTTTTTACGGCTTTGGATTTCATGTTTTTTTACTTTAGGGTTTTGGATTTTGTGTTTTTTTTTAGTTTTTTTGTTTTATTGTTTTTTTTTTTTAGTTTTTTGGTTTTTGTCTTTTTTTTTTAGTTTTTCGATTTTTGTGTTTTTTTTGTTTTTTAAGGGTTTCGGTTTGCATATTTTGTTTTAAGGTTTATGAGGGTTAAGAGTGTATGCATTTTGGAATATGCATAAGACAATAAAAGTATAAACTTATAGATTTGATAAGGTATGTTTCCACATTAGAGGTTGTACTCGTCTCAAAACCAGTACATTTCCAAATACAGCACATCCACCACTGGAAATGATCATGTCACTAAAACTACTTTTAATTCTTTCCGAGCCCATTGACTGTGTAGCACCCGGTTTCTTTATAAATCAAAATAAGTTATCAAACGGTGGTATATAATTTTATGATTTAAAAATTGAGTGGAATGTTGACTAGGTTATTTAATGACTAGGCAGGGGCAAGATGGTAATTTCGAATTTATATTGTAGATAACGTATTTAAGGAAAGGTGTAGTGAGGTTTAGCCGCCACTGTTTTATTACTCTTACCTCTCAGCTCTGCAGACTACCTCTAGGCGATTCCCCTCCGTTTTTCCCCAACCAAGGTGAGTTTCGATTTAACTACTTGCTGTTCTAGTACTTAGGTAGCTGAAGGATTGCAATGTATGGGTTTTCGGAAGGCTGCGAGTGAGAGATTTGGGTTTGGGGTTTAGTGATGTATCGGAAATGTTTAATCAGTAGAGCCCCAAACCGGCTTCATTAGACTTCAGGGTAGTTAGATAAAGTCTAGTGGGGATCTAATCTATAATCTGTCAATGGTTTTAGGTGAGCAGATTTCTGGAGTAGCATATAGCCGAGCGATTTCCAGGAGACCAGGTAAGTAAAGTATTGTGTGTGCCCTCGGGCCTACATCACAAAACAGTAGGTTTTTGCATGTTTGAGTATTTTCTGTATGTCATGCATCATGAATTTGAAAGAAAACGAAAATGAATTTTCATGTATCATATGGAAAGGCAAGTTCAGATTGACAGGCATTGGCAGTTAAGGGAACTAATCCACCCCTTAACTGATGAAGAGGATTTATAACATTGGGAGAACTGATCCCACTCCCAAGGGAATTGAGGGATCAGAACAGCTATTAAGGGACCTCATCCACCCCTTAACTAATGAAGAGGATGTAGACATTGGGAGAATTGATCCCACTCCCAAGGGAATCATGGGATCTGATCAGTAAACAAACGATGTACAACTGCGATGAGAAAGTAGAAACCGCATATTCAGGATTTTGTTTCAGCATGTCATTTCATTATTTCTTTACTTACTTAGCATTAGGCTAATAGATGAGTTTTGTGATGTAGGTGTTGAGGATACCACAGGTGAATTTCCTGAGTGCACAGATGATTAGATGTGGTTGGAGGAGCACATCCATGTCTCGGCTTGGTAAACTGATGAGGCGGGTTAACTGGTGTCGGCAGTTGTGGAGGTTTAGTTGATAACGATCAAGTCTGAGTATGTTGAGTTTTCATGACAGTAGAAATTTCAGTATTTCGAATACGTTTTGAGATTTACTGGTACTAGAAATCTGTTGAGTTTTAAATGCTGATTTTCACTGGATTTGATTAATGCTATGGTTTGAGTTGTTTCTGAATGGTCTTGGAGAAGCAAGTAAATTCCTTTCTATAGTTAGTGTTGTGTTTCCTCTCTATCGGAAGATGACTTCAGAAAAGTCACCGGATGATGTCGAGTGTTTTAGTCATCTGGCGATGTCGAGCGTTTTGCTCGTCGGATGATAAGGGTTAAGTCGTTTGTCGAATAGTCACCGGATGATATAAGCGTTATGTTTGTCGTCTAGTGACCGGGCGATGTGTGAATTATGTTTGTCGTCTAGTGACCGGGCGATGTGTGTATTATGTTTGTCGTTTAGTGACCGGGCGATGTGCGTATTATTTTGTAGTCTAGTGCTCGGGTGAGGTGAGATCTGAGGTGTGTTTATCACCGGGCTATATTTTAATTGCTCACGCGAGAAGCACACGTGCACCGGATGATGTCTTCTTATTTCACCGGTGGATGAAGGAAATCATCCGGCTGATGTCACCGGTAGATGAAGGATGTATTTTGTTGTTTAATGACCGGTGGATGTCTTTCGATAGACTGACCGGATGACAAATCTTGTGTTTTGTCGTTTAGTGACCGGTGGATGTCTTCAAATAGCTTTCCCCCTCTCGTTGACTTTGTTCAGCGGACGATGAATTTGACTTTTGCAACCTTTAAAGTATTTTCACGAGTTTAACCTTTGCTTCTTAACCGATTGTTTCTTAACATTCCCAACGATTATTTTAACATGGTTTTGGTTAACTTTATTTTTGTTTAAACGATTTACCGGTGCAAGTTTCCATGTTTTATCAAATGTCCAAATTTTGAATTTTGTACGAAGTTTTAAATTTGGTCCAAGCTTTCTTAGTAATTATTCGGGTTTATGAGTAACAAACCGGGTTCAGTAAAACTCGGGGCGTCACAGACTGTAAATATATGAAACCTTCTTATCAATTTGCAAAATACTTTGCAAAATTTTAACATATGTTATCCACACTAAATAAATCTCACATGCCTTTTGTGAGAACACATACCTTGCTTTTGTCAATTTAAGACTGCATTAGAAGCTTGTGCAATTTCTCCTTAGGACTCTCCATCTTGCAATACTGCTTTGCCCCCATCAACACTCATATTTTCCTTCAAGCCATGAGAAATGACTTCATCAAAAGCAAAAATTAGCTTAAAAGCTGTCTTGCAAATCCCCTATTCATCTAGAGAGATGGAATGTTCTAGTACCTTGTGATACTTGACGAGATGATATTCGTCAAAAAGATGGCGTGACTAAATGTCAATTTTGAAATTAATAAAATGCAACTAAATTCAATTCTATTCTTCCAAGAGAGAACTATTCTGCCTCCTAAAACTGTAAATATCAATTAAATAAGTATTTTACATAGACACTTTATTTATAATACTAATACCATAACATATCAAAAAAAAAAATGAAAAATGAGAATGACATTAATAAGACAATTTAGATTGTACATACAAAATCATAAGAAACAAACTCATTAATTAATTAAAACAAAAATAGAAAACCAAAAGAAGGCCACAGAAAAAATAAAAAATGAGAATGACATTGATAAGACAATAAATAATAAGAAAAATAAAAATTGTTAAACAGCTCACCTGCCTTGCACCAACTTGTTCACCAAATATAGAAAGAATTCTTGTGCCGCAACCAACATCCACGACAACTTGTTTCCATATTAGGAAAATAAAATGGAGAAAATACTTGTTCAAATTGAATCTTTTTTAAATTGAACAAAGTAATTTTTTTTCCTATAATGTAAATCTTAATTTCCATGTGTCCTACAAATACGATGCTTCCACATAATTAAGAATAATATTTGATGATAAATTGAGTGAGCATCCATCTTCCATCTTTTCCAAAGTTGATTTGAAGAATGGTTATCACCAAATATATATGAAAGAGGGTGATAAATGGAAAACCGCCTTCAAGACCAAATACAGATTGTTTGAGTAGATGGTAATGCCATTCGGACTTACCAATGCCCCGAGCACCTTCATGAGGTTGATCCACCATGTTCTTAAGGATTTCCTAAGAAAGTTTGTTGTCGTTTTCGATGACATCTTGGTGTATAGTCCCGACCTTCCACAACATGTCAACCATCTCGGGATGCTTTTTCAAACTCTCCGTCGAGCTAAATTGTTTTGAAATTTGAGTAAATGCTCCTTCGGTCAAGAAAATGTTTATTTCTTGGGTTTCATTATTTCAAAAGATGGCTTAGAAGCTGATGAGGACAAGATTAAGGCCATCAAGGATTGGCCCACACCCAATAGTATCACTGAAGTCCGTAATTTCCACGGGTTAGCCTCTTTTTATATTAAGTTTATTAAAAACTTCAGTTCATTAGTCGCTCCTATTACCGATCTCACGAAGAAAATAGTTGATTTTGTTTGGACCCATTCATGTCAAAGTAGCTTCGATCTAATTAAGGAAAAGCATTGTCAATCCCCGGTTTTGGCACTTCTTGATTTCAACAAGGTTTTTGAGATCAAGAGTGACACCTCAGGAATTGGCATTGAAGCCGTATTGATGCAAGAAGACAAGCCTCTTGCATATTTTAGAGAGAAATTGAAAAGAGCTACCCTTAATTACTCCACTTATGATAAGAAGTTCTATGCCGTGATATAAGCCATTGAGCACTGGCAACATTACCTTCTATCCAAAGAGTTTATGATCCATTCTGACCACCAATCCCTTAGTGGAGGATTGTCCGGACATTTTGGAGAAAAGAAAACCCTTGAGCTGTTAAAAGAACGGTTTCATTAGCCTCATATGATGAAAGATGTGCACCACTCCATTGAGCAGTGTATTATTTATAAGAAGGCCAAGAGCAAGGTTCTATCCCAAGGACTCTACCTTCTCTTACCAATTCCTACTCATCCTTGGGTAGAAGTTAGCATGGATTTTGTCTTAGGGTTGCCACGAACAGGTCGCAATAAAGACTCTATTTTGGTTGTCGTGGACCGATTCTCCAAAATGGCACATTTTATCGCCTGTAATAAAACTGATGACTCTGCTGCTATAACCGACTAATTTTTGAAGGAAATATGTAGACTCCATGGGGTGCCTCAATCGATTGTGTCTGATTGCGATACCAAATTTTTTAGCACTTTTTGGAAGATTTTATGGAAGAAATTGGGGACTAAGTTATGCTTTAGTACGTCATTCCATCCCCAAACGGACGGTCAAACGGAAGTAGTCAATAGGACCTTGGGTACCCTTCTTCGCAGTGTAATGGGTAAAAATCTAACCAATTGGGATATAGTGCTACCCCAAATTGAATTCTGTTATAACAAAAATTTTCATTCCACCACTCAGCAAACGCCCTTTGAGGTAGCCTATGGATTTAATCTTCACTCACCACGGGATCTTATTCTCATTCCAACCCAAGACCTTATAAACCCTTCAGAACCAGTAAAGCATAGCAAATCAAGAAATTGCATGAGAAGGTTCGCCAAACCATAGAAAAGAATAATACCAATTATGCTAAGCATGCTAATAAGGGACGAAAAGAAGTAATCTTCAATGTGGGAGATTTGGTGTGGTTACACCTTAGAAAAGAACGATTTTAGGCCAAGAGACGCTCCAAACTCCTAATTAGAGCAGAAGGTCCCTTCAAGATATTAGAACGAATAAATAATAATGCTTATAAATTGGAATTACCTGGCGAGTATGAGGTGTCATCCACCTTTAATGTTCAAGATTTGTCCCCTTACATTAGAGAATTGGGACATGAAAAGGAGGCTGAACCAATGGATTTGAGGTTAAATCCTCAGCCACCCGGAGGGGATGACATGCCAAGGAGGCTCATAACAAAATCTCAAACTCAGGCCCATAATTTACTCAACCAATTTTCTAACGACGTTATTCTTCTTGCAAGTATTGATCCCATTGTAGACTTCACATGGGAACCAACTTTGAAAGACAGGCCCCTGCATAGCCTCAACTGGAGCATTCAAACGGAGACTTCAAGTGGCCCAATGGGAATTTGTCTTCCCGGCCCTCTAACTTTGTAATCTTATTTTTGAACTTATTTGGCAAACTCTAGCCTTTTTGTATCAATTATTTTAATTGCATCATGCGTTAGATTGTGTGGTTAGGACTAGATGTATGATGATGGATGATGGGTTGAAGACTTAGTCACAAAGGAGATAGCTACTTCAACAAATTGGACTCAATCCAAGACTAAGCCCAAAGGAGAGCCCAACTATAAGGTATCGAATTTGCAGGTACATTGGGAAGTGGCAACAAAGATCATTGACAAGGCAAAAGCTCATCCAGTGATCAATTTTGGCGCGAGTTAGTTTGGACTGTAGATCTGGTGCGTGCGCGGGTGATCGCCAAGCCGTCGGATGTGGCGCGGGTGGCTGATAGCCTTCGGATCAGGCACGCCACAGATCTTCATCTCCACCGTTGAATGAGCGCGCGCAGGCAGCAGTGAGAGTCCTCGGATTGGCGCGCATCGGATGGACATCTGCACCGTTGGTGAGGCGCGTTGCTGCAGCTTGGGAGCGTCGGATGTTGCGCGCGGCAGCTGTTGATTGGACGATAGGCGCGCACAGATGCTTCATCTTGGCCACCGATTGCTCTCCAATCCTAAGGCTCAAATTCATCCTTCCAATTGCCAAACCCTAATCATCCACCCTAGAATTTTCTAGTTAAGCATTGCATTGGTGTGTGTAAAAGAACTTTTGCCATTTTTATGAGAATTTCCCTTTTCCTATCGTAAGTGTTAGAAGCCCTTCGGGTGTTCCTCGATTTCTATCGAGTGGAGAGGTCCTCCATTGTTCCCCTAGCCCTCGGGTTGCTAGGAGAACTCTTACTCATTCCCTCACCTTTGCTCTCTCTAGAGTTTAAGGTTTGAGGAAGAAAACCCAGACATATGGTTGTCGTTTTCCTTCGAGAAAATGTGCACACGTAAGATAGCTCCCGGGTCTGCCAAAGGGTATTCCATCTTTCTCCCATTTTTATTGCTTCATTCTTCATCTACATTTCGGCCCTCGCTCCATCACACACCTCAATTTACTTTATTTACACTTTTGTGTACTTCATCTCCAATTTCTTCACGGATTTCACACACACCACCATTTCCTTTACTTCATTTTTCTCCCATATTTCATGCTCTTTCTTTCTATATAGTAATCGGCCACCCTCACACACAATCACCCCTTTTATTTGCTTCATCTTTACCACCATTTCCTGCTCATTATTTTGGTTTTGTGCCACACATTGTCATTTTTTGTGGGTTTTACACGGCCTCTTTTCTAAGGACCACTGTGTCACAGACTAAGGCCCATTACACCTCCAAGGCACATTACCCGGTCACAAACTAAGGCCCGTAATCTTTTTGCTGACAAATTCTTTTTTTTTGCAGGTAAAGATTTCTTTGATGACTTGGAATTGAAGCCTAACCACTGAACATGGATTAACCCTTGCACGTTATTACTTGGGAGGCACAGATGAAAACTACTCAAATTCAAGAGGGAATTTGTCTTCCCGGATCTTAGCTTTGTAACCAAGTACTTTTATAATTATTGACAAACATTGGGTCTTATTGTAATTTTTGGGCAAACATTTAGCCTTTTATTTTATTGCATGCATTTAGTCATTTAGGAATAGATGTATGTTATAGCTAGTTGGTGGCTTAGGCTTGAAATTCATGAAAGATTAATTGGAGTTTGGAAGACAGTCCAACACTCAAGAGGAAGCCAAACTACATGTGGGCCGCATGTGAAGATTTGGAGCAATCGAAGCCTTTTTTCACATTTGGCCCTTTAATTTGAATTCCCTCTTCAGCAAATTCAAATGGCACCCGCTCATATCAACCACAAAAGGCTGAAGACCATTTACCATGCAAGGCCAAACTTGTCTTACAAGAAGAACATCTCATCGGTTGATGGAGAGGAGCCGAGCGCGCACCAACGACCAAGATCATCCCCTCGAATTTGGACGCTCCTTGTCTTGATTATTTCTCCTAGCCACCTTGGGATACTTATTCATGGCTATTGGTGATTGTAATTTTCAACTTTTGTTCAATGAAAATCTGCTAGTTTCTCTCGAAACCACAATGGTTTGAAGACAAGGTAAGTATCTCGGGTTTGCTAGGCAACCGAGTGGAGTGAGTGCTTCCATTGCCTCAAAGTTTAAGAACACTTGAAGATTCTTATTCCTATCTTTCTCTTCTTCTAATCTAATAAAAGGAATCAAGAAAAAAGGGGTCATTCTTCATTAAAGCTGCTGGTTTTCTCCTTGGAAGAACCGTTATCGAAAAACATCATCTTGGCTTTATCAGACCAGCCAAGGGTTTATGTTTAAGTTGTGTTTTCAAGACACCTTTTTAATCCAATCTCTCAGTTTTTGAAAGTTCTTTCATAAAGCAATATTCACCCCAAGTTTCTTTAAAATTAAAGTTTGATTGTTACCTTTCCGCATCATTAGTTGGTGTTCTCAGCTACACAAAGCACCGAGTGCAATTTTCTGTTTTGTGAGTATAACTAAGATTTTTGCAGGTTGATTCTGCGTCACTTACTCTCACACAATAGGTCTCAATCAAATATATATCCTTTTAAAGTGTTTCATCAACAAGTAATGAGTACCATCAGGCTTCAAGCATGATGCAGAAATCAAAACTTCAAAATATTTCTATATTTAGCCAAATGTAACTAAATTTGTTGTTAGATCTAACTGGCAAAAAGTTTGATGAACAAGCATGCATGCATATGTGATACCTAAATCTCTCCATCGTAATAATATTATTCACTACATAAGCTGATAGGGAGAGCCATCACATCTAGTAAAGCTTCAACAAGTACCATAATAAGGGGAGCCAGCCTTCAGATAATAGAAGTTATAAAAGATAACTTTTACTCTCACTTACATCAAGGTTAAGACATTGTGGTATCAGATTTTTTAAGAACAGGTTCATCAAAGAAGTGTAGATAAAAAGGAGAACAAAATATTATTGACTATAGATATTCAATTCTGAACTTCAAGTCCACTTAAGGTTAGATAATTGCCTGATTCTTACTTCAAGATTCTATCAGATAGGTCGAGATGTGCGCAAGTTGGGCTGGACACCCACAAATAAAAAAAATGTTCGAGTATGAATTACCTTTCATAGCAGGAGCCTTAGTTACCACTTTCGACTCTTCATTGGCAATCTGCATTGAAGGTTATTAAGAATGTCAAAGCAAATTTCATCAAATAGCCTCAGACATCGTTTCAAATATCCAACATTTATTTCATTGGCTAGTCAATCCTAAATTAAATAAGAAAAATTGAAAATCTTTTATTTGGCAAAGTAAAATTATATTGATATCCAAAATGTACGAAGACAACGAAGAAAACTAGAGAAAAGCGCTCAACTCCAGAAAAAAAAATACTGCACAAAAACCTAGCATCAATTCTTCCCTGCCAAAGAAGTTTATTACGAAAACAGAATATATTGAGCAGTTCTTCCTAAAAGTCATCCGTTTCTGTTTAGATCAAACATTCTAACCAAAAATAAACAATAACTACACCCAAATCCTCTTCTAAGATACAAGGACTTTTGTGTTTAGGGTTTTACGTCTTTGGATTTCGTTTTGTTTCTCCAAGGTTTTGGTTTTCGTGTTTTTTTTTTAGTTTTTTGATATTTTTTTTGTTTTTGTAGGGTTCGGCTTTGTTGTGTTTTTTTAAGTGTTTCAGTTTTTCATTTTTTTAAGGATTCAATTTTCGTGTTTTTTTTAGGATATATGAGAGTTTAGGGTGTATGCATTGTGAAATAAGCATAAAACACTAAAGGTAGAAACCGTTAGATTTGATAGGGTTTGTTTCCACATCAGAGGATGTGCTCATCCTAAAACCAGAAGCACTTCCAAATCCACAACCTCCATCATTGAAAATGCACGTCACTAAAATTGTTTTAAATTATTCCCGAGCTCATTGATTGTAAAGACATGAAACCTCCTTTATCCCTTCTCCCCTATTCAATATGCAAATTAGGGTTTTGTGTTTTTTTTAACATCTTTGGATTTTTTTTTTTTTTTTCTTCAAGTGTTTGGTTTCGTGTGTTTTTTTTTGTTAGTTTTTTTATTTTTTAGGTTCGGCTTTATTGTGTTTTTTTAAGTGTTTCGATTTTTCATTTTTTTTAAAATTTGGTTTTTGTATTTTTTTTTAGGGTTTAAGAGGGTTTAGGGTGTATGCATTGTGGAATAAGCAATTGACTGTAAAAACATAAGAGCTCCTTTATTTTCAATTGTCATTGCAAGCACACAGCAAGACTGGCGTGGCATCCAAATCACGCATTCCACGTAAGGTAAGCACACCCTGCAGCAACCAATCATTTCGTTAGCACATAAAACACGGGAAACAACAATAAAAAAGATAAATGTATCAAATATTTTCATATATATATATATATATATATATTGATACATACCTGCAAAACTTTTATGAGTTACCAATCAAAACCTCGAAAGACATTTCTTAATTTTTTCTCTAAATTGTTAGCTCTCTATAAATTGCTAGAATCTAAGTGTGAATAGACAACAAACAAAAGAAAAACTATTGTATCAAGAAATCCACTTAAAACAAAGCATTTTTTTAAACCAATATTTTCTTTTTAAACTTTACATCCTCCATAAACGTCCATATTTCTGACAAAGGCAAATCTTTCTTTCCTAATATATATGCTTGGTAAGAAACAGTCGACCAATTAATAACTGATCATTCTCATCACAATTTTTTTATTTAGTTGATAAAAATGATGAGTTCTACGAAGAAACCTCAAACAGCCAAAAAATTTTGCACGCAAGCAAATTATTCAGGCCACAATTTGACATGTCAAGAGAACCAAGGAAAACAACAGTGAAAAACCATCAACAACAACAAGGACTGAGACCTAAATCTAAGCACAAGTAAAATCAAACACTAAAAACTACATTTGTTGATATTATCTATTATACATGAGGTTGAAAATTATTTCAAAACCCTTATTTATCAGGTAGACATTATTATATCATTCACTAGTGATCGACGAAATAGCCAAAAGTTTTATATTTGAATTGAAAACGAGCTTAAAACACCTAAATGAGCTAAAGATACATTGACTTTATTTCTTCTATTAGCAAGCAATTCATTCAGGTTACAAGATGCAAATAGTGGGCAAATATTAAACCATTGGCTTATTTATGAAAAGTTTCTTACTGAATAAAGATAATGCAAATTCATTACAAAACAAAGAAAAACCATACATGGTCTTCTTAGTGGGTGTATGTCACTTCCAAGTTACCACTTGCAGTAGAAACTCACACCTACACCCGGGAAAGAGAATTTTCTTAATGTTTAACAAGTCTACTTGGATACTTGTACAAACTCACCTAAAAGACACATCTAACATAAAAAACCAACAAACCTTGATTGTTTGGTCAAGGGAACATGATAAAAGAAATTGATCCCAGCAAAGAACAGACATCACAACCGATGCATGATTGGTCAGTGTTTGTATACATTGTAGTGTTTCCAGGCTCCAGACCTAAAAGAAAGAACAGTAAGAGGGGAAATATAAACACAACGTAAAGAAAAAATTTCTTGCCTTTATAGAATGGTCCATTGAACCAGAGTAGAGCCTATTAGCTCCAACTACTAACGAGACAACAGAAAGGGTGTGACTCTTCAGTGAAGCAGCTGGTTCAAAGTTGTTGGTCTCCACGTTAAATTTTCATACCAATATTGATCCATCCTAAAAAAAAGAATTTCCATTAACCCGACAAACCTATAATTATTGAGAATATAGACATTGCAAACACGTACATTTTCAATAACCAAAAATATGGACAATGAACATATATCACTTACTATAAGGAATATTTGTAAAGATTAAAAACAATAATTGTTGAAATCAGACGGATACCTTTACTTTATTCCTCCTTGAATTACATGCAGTTATGATCATAAGATTTAGAAGAGGATAAATGTTATGATACTAATGAAACCCCCCTCAAAACAAAGCTTAAAGTAAATAGAACACTGATGATTATACAAATGCTATACTTGGATCAGTTTTCATTTGTAGAGTAATATATTTTGGTGTAATGAAGACTTGTAATAAAGAAAATTGAAAAAATATGAAGTACCTGTGCACCAGGAAAGAGCAAATTGTTACCCACAACGAGGGCATAAACTTGACCAACTGGCCCAGTAAGACTCTGATCGGAGGAAGTTTGGGTGTTCCATGCCTGTAAAATACAAACCAGTAGAAATCAAAATGTTTCATCATGATACGGCGTGTTTGTGGAGTTTTATCAATCATCAAATGAAACCATTAAATAGAGATATTGTTTCCAGACCTTGACAGTATTTGGTACACCCACAAAAATCCAAGGTCCTTCACTAATCATACAACCGACTTCACCACCAAGATTAATGACAGTGCTACACTGCAGGAATAACAAAAAGTCAGGTAAAATGATTTATACACTCAATTTTACTGGATGATGGTGTACAACATAAAAGCCCAACTCCACATTTCCATGTTATTTTATCCAATCATGGAAAAGAAGCCTCGAATTGTGGGTCTTCTAAGAAAACAGAGAATAAAAAATTTCTTCAATTCAAACAACACTATTTAAGGATACCAATAATCAATAAAAGTATGCACTCAGACTCCGCAGTTCTAGTTTCAGTCAAGCAGACTAAATGCATCCCACTTTGTCATTTCGTAACGGAAAAAAACATGACTGAACCTAAGTTCACTAGTTATATGATGCATCGAGTCATTTTTTCATCCCAGCTTGAAACAATATAAAGAGTTGAATGATCAAAAGCCAATGACTAACCTGTCCTGACTGAGTTGAATGATCAAAAGCCAATGACTAACCTGTCCTTACTGATAGTCCCAAACTCTCACAGTTTTATCTTTACTCCCTGTGTAAGGCTTATCCGACCCAGTTGGCAGGGAAATTCCACTAACAGGCTGTTCAAACACCGTCTATCGGTAAGCAAAACACAAAGAACCGATAACTCCACTTCATCATCCAAGAAAGAAATATCAATGAAGGGAAGAAATTTCCACCTTCTGATGCCCCTCGAGCTGTGTTAAAAGGGAAAAACTTTCCCCTAAACTTCAAACTTGCAGATATTTGCATTTATCCCTATAAGAACAGTGGCCCTGAAGCCAAAAGTTACAAGCTTTTCCTGTCTTCCTAACCGTTCTACTATTACTGACACTGGCGTGAACGCGACCCCAATGCGACCCTGCATTAAAATTAGGAGATCGTCGCGGACCAGAAAATCGGGAATCATCGGCAGAGAAGCCATGGCACCTTTTGGAAGCAAGCCCGTTTGAAGGCACCTATGAGGGAGGTGGCAGTTCTCTGTGAAGGAACGGACATGGAAAACGATTGCAATGACCTGCTCTCCAATGGTAGCAAACCCTTTGATTCATGTTATCTCCAAAAGGTCCTGCTAGCCTCTGAAAAACGCGTTTACTGCCTCCATCAACATCCATCACACAGAAAACAGAGAATCTGTTTTTTTTTTCACCGGGGGAAAAATTCTCTCCCGATCGACTGATAGGGTATTCAAATTGCGAATTATAGTTGATAGGAATCAGAGCTCGAGAGGAGGAGAAATCCAATGCAAAATTTCTGCAAAAGAAAAATTGATTCTCCACGCATCTAGAATATTTGTTGTTCAAACCGTATTCTAATCCATAATCTTATAATTTAAAAAAAAAAAAAGAAGTGTCAGGTTATATGAAGAAAAAGAAGAAGAAAATAAGTAGAGAAATTGAACCTTAGTCATTTCCTTGTGAATGCCAACGCATGACTATGCAGTTGTTGACCAAAAAACCAAAATCCAAATTATCTCCATCCCCATTGCTCAAAAGGAGGGAGCAACTGTCTTGCCTTCCGCAGCAGGAACGAGCTTTTAGGACCAATTATGATTAAGGTTCTCTGATGAGTCGCCGATGTTGGAAATTGCCACTAGAATTACAAATATTGTAGTTGGAAAACATAATGGCTTTCTTGGTTAATGTAAATTGTTCTCAATCTCAGAATGAGTTAGTAGGGTTAGCACAAGTTAATAGACAACGATTTCGGAACATTGGGATTAGGGTTTGAGATTTCAGAATACCAAGGGATAAGAACTTTAGATTTTGATTTTCTTCTCAACACTAAAGAAAATTAGGGTTTTGTGTTTTTTTTTATGGTTTTGGATTTCGTGTTTTTTTTTCTTTGATTTTGGGGTTTTGTTTTTTTGTTAGGTTTGGCTTTTTTGTGTTTTTTTAAGGGTTTCGGTTTTTTATGTTTTTTTTAAGAATTCGACTTTCATGTTTTTTTTTAGGGTTTATGAAGGATTAGGATGTATGCATTGTGGAATAAGCATAAGACACCAAAGGTAGAAACCATTAGATTTGATAGGGCATGTTTCCATATCATATGTTGTACTCATCCCAAAACCAAAACCAACACTGGAAATGCTCACGTCAATAAAACTACTTTCAACGCTTCCCGAGCCCATTGACTGAAAAGACATGAAACCTCCTTTATCGCTTCTCCCCTTTTCAATCTGCAAAATACATTGCAAAAATTTAACATATGTCATCCGCACTAAATATATCTCACAAAAGATATGAGAAAAAAATGACAGAGATGATAACATATACCTTGCTTTTGTCAATTTCACTCTGCATTACAAGTTTGTGCAACTTCTCTTTGTGACTCTCCATCTCGCAATACTGCTTCACCTGAGCAACAGTCACATTTTCCTTTTAGCCAAGAGAAATGACTTCATCAAAAGCAAAAATCAACTCAAAAGATGTCTTGCAAATCCCCTCATTCATCTAGAGAGATGAAATGTACTGGTACATTGTGATACTTGAGTTACGACTGCTAAACTTTTCTACACACTGTATCCTGATATAACGGCTGTTTTCATCTTTGTAGTGGACATGCTTCATGGTTACTTGAAGAGCTTTTTCTCTAACCAGCTTGTTAAACGGCCAACAAGTAAAAAAATGCTCAATGTAAATGTACAAGCTATACCAAAGTAGAACTGGCATGTAAGGGTGGGGATAGTAGAGATCTTCCTGTAGAATGACGCAACCATCTTTGGTAAAAGAGTCAGTCAATTGCTATTGCAAAGCCAGAGATAGAAAGATAAATCAAGTTCCACAGACCTTTGCGCAGAGATAACGCATTTGCTTTCAGTTAATAGGACAGTAAGACTGAGTGTGTAGCTTCTCCCGTAGTTGTAGGAAATTTATTTAGACCTCATATTGGACACACCCAGCAAAACCGTCATTAATACAGTTCACACAAATCCTATCACTCGAAACTAAAGTTAAAAATAAAAGTATCTTCCCATCAATATAACTTTGTTGCTCCATAATTGTTACCCTATAAGTTTCAATTTGCACAAGATCCTGCATTGTTCACAAAAAAAAAAAAAAAAAAAAAAAAAAGAATTGTTACCTTTAAGTGAATAAAAAGAAAGTGCTCAAATATGTTGTTTCCGACTTTTATTAAGCTTCTTGGAGCATAAGAAATATAATTTGAATACTCTGCTCACAAATTACATAGATATGGTCAGAGAGACTCATTAGAAGCAACAATCAATATTCAAAACACATAATTATAAAAAAAGGAAAAAAAAAAAACAAAACTTAGCTTAGTTTTTACGTTCTCTAATTTAATAGACTACTATGTTACAAAAAAAAAAATCAATGTAATAACAAAAAATGGAAAGAAAATAGACATTAAAAGAAGTAGCACAATACAAAATTACAAGATTTTTCAATCCACGAAATCAATCTACAAGAGAATTTTGTATTCTAATCCCTAATCTAATAATTTAAAAATACAAGAAGTGTCAGGTTATGTGAGAAAATAGAAGAAGAAAGTAAGTAAAGAAATTGAACCTTAATCATTTCCTTGTGAATGTCAATGTAAGACTATGCAGTTGTTAAACAGAAAACACAAAGACAAATTATCCTCATCGCTTAAAAGGAGAACAATCAATATTCAAAATATATAATTATCAAAAAAAAAAAGAATAACAAAAAATGAAAATAAAATAGACATTAAAAGAAGTAGCACAATACAAAATTACAAGATTTTTCAATCCACAAAAGCAATCTACAAGAGAATTTTGTATTCTACTCTCTAATCTAATAATTTAAAAATACAAGAAGTGTCAGGTTATGTGAGGAAATAGAAGAAGAAAATAAAGAAATTGAACCTTAATAATGCCAACATAGGACTATTCAGTTGTTGAACAGAAAATCCAAAGCCAAATTATCATCATCGCTTAAAAGAATAACAATCAATATTCAAAACACATAATTATAAAAAAATGAAGAAAAAAATAGCTTAGATTTACTTTCTCTAATTTAATAGACTACTATGTTACACTCTAAAAAAAAAAACTCAATGTAATAACAAAAAATGGAAAGAAAATAGTCATTCAAAGAAGTAGTACAATACAAAATTACAAGATCTTTCAATCCACAAAAGTAATCAATTAGAGAACTCCGTATTCTAATGCCTAATCTAATAATTTAAAAAACAAGAAGTGTCAGATTATGTGAAGAAAAAGAAGAAGAAAGTAAGTAGAGAAATTGAACCTTAATCATTTTCTTGTGAATGCCAACGTAGGACTATACAGTTGTTGACCAAAAAACCCAAAGCCAAATTATCCTTCTCGCTCAAAAGGAGAACAATTAATATTCAAAACAAATAATTATAAAAAAAAAACGTAGTTTAGATTTTACTTTCTCTAATTTAATAGACTACTATTATACACTCTAAAAAAAAACTCAATGTAATAACAAAAAATGGAGAGAAAATAGATATTAAAAGAAGTAGCACAATACAAATTTACAAGATCTTTCAATCCACGAAAGCAATCTACTAGAGAACTCTGTATTCTAATATCTAATCTAATAATTTAAAAAAACAAGAAATGTCAGGTTATGTGAAGAAAAAGAATAAGAAAGTAAGTAGAGAAATTGAACCTTAATCATTTCTTAGTGAATGTCAAAGTAGGACTATGCAGTTGTAGACCAGAAAACTCAAAGTCAAATTATCTGCATCGCTCAAAAGGAGGGAGCGACTGTCTTGCCTTCCCCTGCAGGAGCGAGCTTTTGTGACCAATGATGATTAAGGCTCTTTGATGAGTCGTTGATGTTGGAAATTGCCACTAAAATTACAAATATTGCAGTTAGAGAACATAATGGCTTTCTTTGTTGATGTAAATTGTTCTCAATCTCAGAATGAGTGAGTAGAGTTAGCACCAGTTAATAGACAACAACTTCGAAACATCGGGGATTAGGGTTTGAGATTTCAGAATACCAAGGGATAAGGATTTGAGATTTTGATTTTCTTCTGAACCTTCGAGAAAGATAATTGATTTTCTCCTAAACCCTAAAGAAAATTAAAGTTTAGGGTTTATGGTTTTGTGTTTTTTTTTTTACGACTTTGGATTTCGTGTTTTTTTTTAGGGGGTTTTTTTGTTTTTCGGTTTTTGTGTTTTTTTTTAGGGTTCGGCTTTTTTGTGTTATTTTAAGGGTTTTGATTTATTATGTTTTCTTAGGGATTCGGTTTTCGTGTTTTTTTTAGGGTTTATGGTATGTTTCCACATCAGAGGCTATGCTTATCCCAAAACCAAAATCACTTCCAAATCCACCACTGAAAATGCTCATGTCACGAAAACTACTTTTAATTCTTCCCGAGCCCATTGACTTTAAAGACATGAAACCTCCTTTATCGCCTCTCCACTTTTCAATCTGCAAAATACATTGCAAAAATTTAACATATGTCATCCACACCAAATATATCTCACAAAAGATATGAAAAAAAATGACAGAGATGATAACATATACCTTGCTTTTGTCAATTTCACTTTGCATTACAAGCTTGTGCAACTTCTCTTTGTGACTCTCCATCTCGCAATAATGCTTCACCTGAGCAATAGTCACATGTTCCTTTTAGCCAAGAGAAATGACTTCATCAAAAGCAAAAATCAACTCCAAAGATGTCTTGCAAATTCCCTCCTTCATCTAGAGAGATGAAATGTACCGGTACTTTATGATACTTGAGTTACGACTGCTAACCTTTTCTACACACCGTATCGTGATATAACGGCTGTTTTCATCTTCGTAGTGGATATGCTTCATGCTTACTTGAAGAGCTTTTTCTCTAACCAGCTTGTTAAACAGCCAACGAGTAAGAAAAGACACAATGTAAATGTACAAGTTATACCAAAGTAGATCTTGCATGTAAGGATGGAGATGGTAGAAATCTTCCTCTAGAATGACGTAACCATCTTTGGTAAAAGAGTCAGTCGCTTGCTATTGCAAAGCCAAAGATAGAGAGACAGATCAAGTTGCACAGAGATGACGCATTTGCTTCCAGTTAATAAGATGGTAAGACTGAGTGTGTAGCTCCTCCCGTAGTTGTAGGAAATTTATTTAGACCTCGTATTGAAAAAATCAACAAAACCGTCATGAATACAGTTCAGACAAATCCAATCACCCGAAACTAAAGTTAAAAATAAAAGTATCTTCCCATCAATATAATTTTAGTGTTTCATAATTGATGCCCTATAAGTTTCAATTCGCTCGATCGATTGAGTTTGGACCACCATACAAAGGCTTTGATGAAAGTGTATTAGCTTCAACATTCCCAATCAGTAGTTAGATTTTTTATTTTAGAATTGACATAGCATAAATTTGGACCACCATACAAAGGCTTTGGTGAAAGTTTACTAGCTTCAACATTCTCAATCAGTAGTTAGATTTTTTATTTTAGAATTGATAAAGCATAAGTTTGGATTGAACTTTTTGACAAAAATGAAAATACATAGCCAAAGCAATGAGTTTGTTATGGTAATGCTATTTGAGGTGCGATTGCATTAGGATATGTCAATCCAGAATCTTAAGTTAAGGGCAAGTGAAACAACTCTTCCTACGAAGAGATCGAAAAAAAACTTGTTTACTAAAGGATAAACAATAATGATGTCATCAAGAAAGACATGAAAAAATGTATTCAACTTGAAAAATTTAGAAGACAAAATAAATTTTATTTTTTTCTAAGGAGTCATAATTGTATATTCCAAGATATCTTCGTAGACAACTTTAAATTAATGGTTTTCAAAAATTCTTGCTAATTTGCCTTTGACATGGATGAAAGCTTTTAATTTATTTGAATTTTTCATTCCCTCTATGAATACAAGTTAAATCAACTATAATGTCCATGTCACAATCATGGTCCCTACAATTAATTATTATCCACAATTATTCATTCTTATTTAATCTCAACAACTTTACAACTTCTATGACATACACATTTAACCCAAAGCGATTGCAACAAACTTCGAATTTGAATTTTATCGCCTACTATTCTTAATCTTTCAACTTTATATAACATGATGAAATTCTAAGTTTTTCTTACAGTGATATCTTTATCTTTTAATTCTCTTTCCATTGAATATCAAATTTTCATTCTTCCTAATTACTAAACTTCTACCTTCGAGATAATAAGGCCAATGTGAATTAAGATATGCATTCATAACTCTTAAAAAAAATTAAATTTATTTTGTCTACTAGATTTACAAACTCAACTATAGATGTTCAAATCAATCGTGACGAATTTTTAAAGACATCAAAAATCTAGGGCAAGTAAAACAACCTCCCATGGAAGAGATCGCAAAAAAACTTGCACACTAAAGCATTGAGAGTAATGATGTGACCATAGAAAGCCATGAAAAAATGTATTTAAATGTAAAAACATAGTAGACAAAATAAATTTCATTTTTTTGAAGAGTTATGAGTACATACATCTTAAGAGATATTCTTGTAAAAAAATTGTAAAATTATTATCATCGGTATGTCTTGTTAGTTTCTTTCCACATGCATGAAAACTTAAAATTTTATTGAATTCTTCCTAACATATCTCAATTTTTAGCTTGTGAATGCAACTATAAATGTTTTATGACAATCATGGTAAGTATTTTATTTCACACATTTAAATGCCTATGTTGCATCTATTAACTGAGGCAAGGACGAAAAGAGCATTTAGGTAAGGTTGAAAACATCATGGTTGATGTCTAGCTGAAACAATTTTTTCCCCTATTTCACTCTTCGCCCATTTCTCCTCTTTCTTTTTTTCCCTACTCTATTATGTTTCTCCAAATTTCAATGCGTAATTTTTCTGCACCATCATTAGTAGTACAATTCTATAAAAATCTAATTTCTACCATTACCTACCTTTGTCTCTCTCACACAATACCTAATTTAGCTTATCTTCAACTTTTTTGCATAAACCTATTTATGAATTTGTAAATAATTGAGCTCTCTCTTTCTCTTATAATCTTTCTCTCATCGTCACCACTAATTCTTACTCTATGCATTCGTCATTGATTTATGAGAGGTGACAATCATGTTTCTCCCCCCACTATCATTTTTCAAACTTCCAAAATCTGCCTACTCTTTTCTTTTAAAAAAGTAAATAAATAATAATTTATCATATTCAAAAATTGCACTTCCTTAGTAGTTCCACTCCCACCTATTTGAGTCCAATGAAAAAATCTCTAATCTTTTAGCCTTGCTTCCAATACCTCTTCTTCAAATATGCAATACAAAGAGACAACATCATACTGCTAAAGCCCTTTGAGATTTGAAAAAAAAAACTAAACACCTTAAGGTCTCCATTCATTCAAGCAAACTCCTCACAATAGGGATATATCAACAGAAATTAAAGGCAAAGAGACTTCTTCCAGTAAGGATAGACCAACGGATATTAAAAACAAATAATAAAATTTTCGCACTTCATCCAGAGGTTGTGAATTTTATTGACCAGAATTCACAAAAAAAAAAGTTAAGTAAGGAGAAGACATTTTAAAATACTAAAAATATATTGATAATAATAAAGGCTAGCTCAAAATTTTGGCGATGACAACGAATGAATCATGAATCAATGGAGTAAAGAATAGTTCCAAATAATAAAATTATAAATATAATAAAATTATAAATAATAAATTAAATTATAAATTATAAATTACAAATTACAAATAATAAATAATAAATTAAATTATAAATTATAAATTATAAATTACAAATAATAAATAATAAATTAATTTATAAATTATAAATTATATTATTTGGAACTATGCTTCACTGTGATATTTTATAACTCATCTATTGTCATCGCCAAATTTTGGAACTAGACTTCATTATAATCAATATGTATTTAGTATTTTTAAATGCTCTCTACTCACTTAATTTTTTTGTAAATGTTAATAAACTTTACAACTTCTGGATGAAGTACGAAAATAACCATACACTAGAACTATCTACCTATTATAAAACAATTTGATTTTTTCTACTTATTTCGCTCACCACCTTACTTCCTCCTATTATATAATAAAAAATATCGAACATTATCGTTTCTCTTTATATTCCACGCCAATATCAGCACGAAAAACTTTTAACGAGGTTTACTTATGAGAGAAGACAGAAGTATTTAGTATTTTTAAATGCTCTCTACTCACTTAATTTTTTTGTAAATGTTAATAAACTTTACAACTTCTAGATGAAGTACGAAAATAACCATACACTAGAACTATCTACCTATTATAAAACAATTTGATTTTTTCTACTTATTTCGCTCACCACCTTACTTCCTCCTATTATATAATAAAAAATATCAAACATTATCGTTTCTCTTTATATTCCACGCCAATATCAGCACGAAAAACTTTTAATGAGGTTTACTTATGAGAGAAGACAGAAGTAGTTTGAAAGAAAAAGGTAATTGTTGTTAGTTAGTTTTAATAAATTGTATCGGGTAGTTATCCGATCTGTTATAAGGAAATGAAGAGTAAAAGGGGAGAGAGGTTGAAGAGAGAAGGGTGCGAAAGTTGTAAGGGGAGTTGAGTGTAATATTCTGGTACACTATCTAGAAAGTGATTTCGTGAGGGAAAATAGTTAATTTTCCTCGTGTAGAACTTGATTTGTTGTATCAAAGATTTCTTTAATAATAATTCTGATATTTCCCTCTGTGTGTGCCTATATTGTGTTGTAATGTTCTTAAAATCTATCACACCACTATATATAATGAGAAAAAGTAATGAAAACTGTAGTGGATCATGAAAATTTCTTCGGGAAGGAACGAAGCATACCAACCCTTTCAATGCAATATTGAATTTTAAAACATACCCTCTCATAAAATTACACTCCTTCGAAATTGGGAATTCAAGACCCACTGCATTAGCAGATCAAGATTTAGAATTCAGGATTCAGAGAACGGATTCTTGTAAATCCTTTCTAAGAATATTCCTATGTAATATTGCGTTCGTTAACCCTAGTAATCTGAAAAGAAAAAAAAGGACCAAAAGATAGAATTTGAGGAAAGCATTACCTGGAAAAGCAAGATTCGAAGTCGCGTCATTCTCCCTCCCTCAGCCCTTAGGGCACTTGCATTTGTTGGCTGCTCACTAACTTTCAACACCTGGAAAATTGAACATATGAACCTTTTGTTTGAGCATAAAATTGGCAATAAGTTAAAAAAAAATCAATGTTAATGCATCTAAAAACACCTAACTTAAAAAAAAATCAATGTTAATGCATCTAAAAACACCTAACAAGAAAGATCAAAATATTGCAAAGTGCAACAGAATACAAGAAAAGTAAAGATCTCTGCAAAGTATGTCATTTCACACGATCATTCCTTTGTGATCTTCAATGGCATACGTTGATCCGAACCAATTGAGGTTGTTAGTTACATGTTCATAGCATGACAAATCTTATTTTTCAAACCACAACTATTTCTCAACCACTTGCAGATGTAAAGAAGATAGTTCTAACCAAAAATACAGCACAACAAAACATCAAGCTACTTGCTTAAAAAGAAGATAATTAAGCAAAGAAGATAATTCAATTATCTTAAACTAACAAAGAATATAATTCTTACAAAAAATACAATGCAACAAAACATCAAGCTACTTGCTTTCATTAGTTCAGATACTGGGCATGCTCCACTAGAATGCATAACCTAAATATGCCTAGCAATGCCAATTATCAAATGTCAAAGGACTCCCAATAAAAGAAAGGAGCATGGGTCGTAGAACTTTAACTAATTCAATTTCGGATATCAGCCATGATTTTGGGGACACTTTACCTCCATTCCTTCTTGCACAAAAGGCGCAAAGGAAACAACCAAAAGAAATGATTGGAACAACAAAATTGAAAAATAAAAGAAGTGTGGGAAGTTTGATTTATGACCACATTGAGAGTGGGATGGTCATTCTTTTTCTCTTGCAGATAGGGATAACATTGATTAAGACTTCTAACTTTTTTCTGAAAAAAAAAAAAAATTCGAATGACAATGAAATACTACACAGCAAAAAAAAGACGTAAAAGTGTGCTGAAACCTGTGGAGTTGTAATCAAGACGTGAAAGAAAATACACCAAACAAGAAAGATAAATTAATTGACATTCTTGACCACTAAAAGGAATAGATAGGAGAGGAAGCATATTGAAAAGTAAATCTCTTGGTTTATATCAAACATTAAGCAAAGTCCAACCTACAAGAATTTCAACTTCACAAAACCTGGTAGGGATTGTTCTTGTTAAGCATTGGCTCCGACTGAACCCCCCCCCCCCCCCCCCCCCCCCCCAAGTGACCTTCCAAAAACGAGTACTGTAGATGTGTCGATATCGGTCCTTCGAGAAAGATGATGAAGTACAGTCTAATCAACGATTTGGAACATTCGCCATTCCGATTATATTGCGTTCGTTAACTAGTAATCTGAAAAAAAAAAAAAGTACCAAGAGAGAGAATTTGAGGAAAGCATACCTGTAAAGGCAAGATTCGAAGTCGCGTCATTCTCCCTCCCTCAGCCCTTAGGGCACCTTGCATTTGCTTGGCTTCTCACTAACTTTCAACACCTGGAAAATTGAACATATGAACCTTTGTTTGGCATAAAATTGGCAATAAGTTAAAAAAAAATCAATGTTAATGCATCTAAAAACACCTACTTAAAAAAAAATCAATGTTAATGCATCTAAAAACACCTAACAAGAAGATCAAAATATTGCAAAGTGCACGAATATACAGAAAAGTAAAGATCTCTGCAAAGTATGTCATTTCACACATCATTCCTTTGTATCTTCAATGGCATACGTTGATCCGAACCAATTGAGGGTGTTTTAGTTACATTTTCAATGCATGACAAATCTTATTTTTCAACCACACCTATTTCCAACCCAGTGCAGAAGTAAAGAAGATAGTTCTAACCAAAAATACAGCACAACAAAACATCAAGCTACTTGCTTAAAAAGAAGATAATTAAGCAAGAAGATAATTCAATTATCTTAAACTAACAAAGAATATAATTCTTACAAAAAATACAATGCAACAAAACATCAAGCTACTTGCTTTCATAGTTCAGATACTGGGCATGCTCCACTAGAATGCATAACCTAAATATGCCTAGCAATGCCAATTATCAAATGTCAAAGGACTCCCAATAAAAGAAAGGAGCATGGGTCGTAGAACTTTAACTAATTCAATTTCGGATATCAGCCATGATTTTGGGGACACTTTACCTCCATTCCTTCTTGCACAAAAGGCGCAAAGGAAACAACCAAAAGAAATGATTGGAACAACAAAATTGAAAAATAAAAGAAGTGTGGGAAGTTTGATTTATGACCACATTGAGAGTGGGATGGTCATTCTTTTTCTCTTGCAGATAGGGATAACATTGATTAAGACTTCTAACTTTTTTCTGAAAAAAAAAAAAATTCGAATGACAATGAAATACTACACAGCAAAAAAAAGACGTAAAAGTGTGCTGAAACCTGTGGAGTTGTAATCAAGACGTGAAAGAAAATACACCAAACAAGAAAGATAAATTAATTGACATGTCTTGACCACTAAAAGGAATAGATAGGAGAGGAAGCATATTGAAAAGTAAATCTCTTGGTTATATCAAACATTAAGCAAAGTCCAACCTACAAGAATTTCAACTTCACAAAACCTGGTAGGGATTGTTCTTGTTAAGCATTGGCTCCGACTGAACCCCCCCCCCCCCCCCCCCCCCCCCCCAAGTGACCTTCCAAAAACGAGTACTGTAGATGTGTCGATATCGGTCCTTCGAGAAAGATGATGAAGTACAGTCTAATCAACGGATTTGGAACATTCGCCATTCCTATTTAATATTGCGTTCGTTAACCTAGTAATCTGAAAAAAAAAAAAAAGTACCAAGAGAGAGAATTTGAGGAAAGCATTACCTGAAAAGGCAAGATTCGAAGTCGCCCTCCCTCTCCCCTTAGGGCAGTGGTTGCTCCCGGAGAAGAGATCCACATAGTTCAGCAATCCAGCAGAGATTGATTCAAAGATCCGATCGGAGATGATCGCAGAGTCTACGGATTTGGAATATTCGCCGTCGGGGAAGTGGTACGCTCCGATTCCATCAGAGGGACTTCTGCTCTCTTTCTAACTTTTCAGCGACGAGTGGGAGTGGCGGGATAAGTTGTTTTATTTTTATATATATTACTACGAAAGAGCCGTTCCCCCGAAAATGCTTAACATTCAAAACTACGACAGATGCATCTGAAAACCTAGTAACAGAGGCCCACAGAATATGGTCTCACTTTACAAATCCTTCCAAGTCCAACAAAGCCCGTCATTCAGCTCACTATAGCTGCCAATTTTAAATTAATAAATTATTTTAGTACTTTTTTTTTTAATAAATTAATAAACAGTAACATTCAAAACTCACACAATGAGCTAACATTCTGAAAAACTTTGCAGATACCAACGACCAACAGGTGCCAAGAAAAAAAGTTGATTATCGATCTTTGGGACAATGTTAATTTCATTATCAACATGTGAGATTTAATTTTACAAAGTAAGGAGGATTTATCTTTTTAGTTTAGTTCTCTATAATCAAAGAAAAATTAATTTAATTAATGCGTGTTTTTTTCGTGAAAATGATTTTTTTCTATCTCCTCTCTTATTCATCATTTTTTGACTATATTTTTTTTTTATAGAAAAGGTATATCGAAATAACCTTCAAAATTTGAAATTCAAACGGAATTAATAGTAAATAAACTCAGAATTTTCATCACCTGCATTTGTAGCACTTTCATTGATATCATTCATACATGGTTTCCAATTATGATGAAGTTTTGAATTCCAAACTGAAGATATCTGCATAATATCCGTATACTTCTAACTATCAATTTATTTTGAAATAGATGCGCAAGCATACTAGATTAAAATGCATGGAAAATTCACGTATAATTTTTAGGCTTATAACGAAAGACTATAATGTAACATCAAAATGAGAATGAAGTTGGAAGAATAGACTTTCCACGTAACAATGACAAACTTCTGCACAAAGTTGATACGTCCAACGCCAACCTCAACTGCAAAATATGGCGATGAGGATATAATATGAAACATGTGTGACAAACATAGAAGAAAAATAAACCTCCTCGTAGTCATCATATTAAGTATGCAAGCAAAAAATAGTCCCCATCTGTAAGAGTCATTTAACTTAAAGTAACGAAGAGCAAGAAGTAGCAATCCAAAAGTTATTAAGACGAACCCTATTAGGAAGGTGGAATAAGTGTTATCGAAAAAAAAAAAAGTAAATATAGGACTAGATGGAGTTTGGGTTGGGATGTTTCACCGGAAGATAATATTGTTTTCTGACAGTGGCTGTGCGAGACAGCGACAGTGCAAGCTCCGCGCTCGGCGCTCGGCGTCGAGCGAGATAGGAGAGTGCGAGACTAACGAAAGTGCGAATACGTCTACGCGACTGTGCGAGAATGGAAGTGGAAACTAGAGAAAACGAGAGAGAGAGCGAACGGAGAACCGTTTTACTGCCTAGATAAAGAGTTCATAAGAAATATTATAAGCAGAAACACGTATTCTAATTTGGTTATATTTGGGTCTTTATATTTGTATTACTGTATCACTCATTAGCCAGTACAGACAACTATATCCATTTTTATTCATATAGATATAGCAGTACCATTCTAGTTGAGCACAATCGGAAAGAATACCACCTATAGGATTGAAAAGCACAATGCAGGGAATCCAACGCCTCAAGTTCGGATCAAAACCGGCACCGTTTGGTCGCCCAATCTTCTTGCCAAAGCTCAGAAACCTAGCCTTTTTCTCTGTCATTCATTCTCACCTTTGATTTTTAATGATTCACATGAGATAAAGCTTTTAACAGAAACTTCTCTTCTATGTTGCTATTGGGCTTAATGCCCACAATAAGTCTAACCCAAAAATATGGGCCAGACATATAAAACACCATTCTAAACTTTCATGAATGGATTTAATTTTCTATGTCAAAAGAACCTCAAACATAGATGCCAAAGTCAACCGCACCGTATACATGGTTTTAATTTCAATTATGTTTTTAATGTAGTCATTAGTGAAGCAAGAAATATTATCAGCTAAAGTTAGAGAGAGGCTCTCTGGGTGGCCTTTGCCTATGGAGGTGGAGACAAAGCTCTCCATTGATCTCTTGTTCATTGTCCAGTCTTGTGATTGCATTCTTTTTCAATAGCAAGATCTTCAACCCTTCATTTATATCATTTGGTCACCATTCATATTATGGTATCATTCATACTCGTGTGTATGAGAAAAGTCACTAACACGTGTCATGACACAATGGATTGAATAGTTTGATGACAACTAAGATCAAACAAAAGCAAATAGAACACGGTCTACACAAACTTCAAAAATAACTGACGGTTATGTTTCCATAATCAACCATGTTCACAAATTCAATTCAAAATATCATTATTTTAAGGCTAGATATAGAGGTTTATAATCAGTCATCAAAATAATACTCTAAATAAACGATCAATCTCTCCTCCAGAGGAAGAGTTAATTAAACATAATTGAATGAAAAATAGTAAAAATAATGTTGAACATAATACTATTAAAGAAAAGAAGTAGATAAAAGAGAAAATCTGTCTCCGCACGTCACCGTTGTGGCATAATACGTGTGTTGGTATTCTCGTCCGGGGTTAGAAATCTTCTTCGATCTCTCTCCAAAAATTCCTCTCATGGCTGCCAAAGGGTCATCAAATTGTCTGAATAACATCTATTTATAGAGTCGTGATTAGGGTTTCCAAAATCTTTGAAGCAATCTTTCCAAACATGCAAAATCTTGTAATTTTGAAAAGTGAATCTATTCTTGCGCCACGACTTAGACTTATGTGCAGCGGCTTAGGTTGTTATTTCTCTTTTTCGCCGCAACTTAGGTTCAATCAGCAAGATGGGCTGCGGCTCAGGCTATTACGCGTCGGGGCGCAAACGTCTCATTTCCTTTGCTTATAATGATGCAAATAACTCTTATTTTTATATAGTTATCATACTCAATACCTCGCAAAGGAGGTAATCCTTGAAGAAGATCTTCGGGAAAAATATGTTGGAATGCTTCTATTGAGAAACAACTTGCTCTGATATTACTTCCAAGTTGTCAATTCTATCTCAAAATAAGATTAACACCAATGTCCCCATACTAGCTATGACATTCTTCAACTCATTCTTGGATATATATATAGCGTCTCCTTTCCTTTCTTTTCCTTCATAGTTTGATAGACCGAAACAATTTGCTCCGGTATAAGAGGAGCCAACTTGATAGCCCTTTCCCCCATCTTGAATGTGTAGTAATTGGTAAAATCATCATGCATAGCTTTTGTAGGATCGAGATTGTCTAAGAGGGGGGGTGAATTAGACTTTTAAGCTTAATTTAGTAATCTAGATAATTTCTCTCGAGAAATTAACACCAGGATTTTTAACATGGTTCGGCTAAACCTGCCTACGTCCACGCTCCAAGGCTCCCCCTTGAAGATTCTTAACCTTCTCCTTCAACGAGAAAACACAAATCGAAATTCCGGCTTCGATCTACTGCCTTTTACACAGATCTGGATTGTTCTTCACGGGCGACAATCCACTGCCTTACAGTTTTTGAGTTGTAAATTTCAAGCACAAAACTACACCCTCACAGGATTGAATCTCAAGTTAAATTGAGAGGTGTAGAAGAAATACAGAGTAGGATAAAATCTCGCAAGTTAGGGCTCAAGAATAAAATTCGCAAAAGTTGTTTCTTCGTGCTCTAAACCTCGGCGCATCTTGAAACTTCATCGGCAGATGCATCTTGAAACTTCATCGGCAGATGCATCTTGAAACTTCATCGGCAGATGCATCTTGAAACTTCATCGGCAGATGCATCTTGAAACTTCATCGGCAGATGCATCTTGAAACTTCATCGGCAGATGCATCTTGAAACTTCATCGGCAGATGCATCTTGAAACTTCATCGGCAGATGCATCTTGAAACTTCATCGGCAGATGCATCTTGAAACTTCATCGGCAGATGCATCTTGAAACTTCATCGGCAGATGCATCTTGAAACTTCATCGGCAGATGCATCTTGAAACTTCATCGGCAGATGCATCTTGAAACTTCATCGGCAGATGCATCTTGAAACTTCATCGGCAGATGCATCTTGAAACTTCATCGGCAGATGCATCTTGAAACTTCATCGGCAGATGCATCTTGAAACTTCATCGGCAGATGCATCTTGAAACTTCATCGGCAGATGCATCTTGAAACTTCATCGGCAGATCGGATTGTTCTTCACGGGCGACAATCCCCTGCCTTTACAGTTTTTGAGTTTGTAAATTTCAAGCACAAAACTACACCCTCACAGGATTGAATCTCAAGTTAAAATTGAGAGGTGTAGAAGAAATACAGAGTATGCTAAATCTCGCAAGTTAGGGCTCAAGAATAAAATTCGCAAAAGTGTTTCTTCGTGCTCTAACCTCGGCTTAAATACTCGTCTGATTTTTCTTCACAGAATTGAATGCTTCTTTCTTCAAATGGAAAATGTTACCGTTGGGAAGCATCCGTACACCAGCAGATATTCGTACACTGAAATTGTGTTCATCGTCGCCATTAATGTTATGGAGTTAAGGCTGAAAACGACGTCACTATAACTTCGCGGTTATTTTGAATTCTGGCGAAAGATCACCGGTTGAAGTCTTTAAAAAGCTATCGGCATGAGTATCTTCAAACGCCATCGGTAGATGTAACATGGTAAGCTATCGGCAGATGTAAGCTGTGAACTCCATCGGTAGATGTATATTGAAAAAACCATCGGCAGAAGTATATTGAAAAACCATCAGCAGATGCATCTTGAAACTTCATCGGCAGATGCAACCAGAAATGCTATCGGCAGATGTAAGCTTTGAACTCCATCGGCAGATGCATCTTGAAACTTCATCGGCAGAAACAACATTTCATTGCTTGAACCGGTATCGGCAGGTATAATATTATAAGCGCTGAACCGCCATCGGTATGTGTTGCTTTAAGAAACTGAACCAGCATCGACAGATGTAACGTTATAAGCGCTGAACCGCCATCGGCAGGAGTAGCTTGAAAGCTCCATCGGCAAAGCATCTTGACATTCCATCGGCAGATGTGAGCTTTGAACGCCATCGGCAGATGTCTTCTTTTAAATACTTTGTCTTTGTCGTTTAGCGATCGGTTTGAGTAGTCTTTTAACGATCGGTTGAAACAATCTTTTCTACTTCACCGGTGGATGTAAGCTTTAAACACCAACGAATGATGAAATACTTTGTTTATCAATTTTAAGCCCTGTTTTTCTATTTAGCCATGTACACTTAACCAAATAGTTTAAACAACTAAAACACCCTTTCAAAGGGTATTTCCAACAGAAAAATTTTCATATATTAAACATAATCAAATTACATACAAATACATCATCAAAAACATTCTTAGACTTAAACACTCTATAAGTCAACAGCCTTTTTATTATATTGTGATGTGCTTCATAGCCAAAGCCTGATCAAAATTTAAGACCCAACAATTCCATGAAACCAAATATCAAACCAATGTCCAAACTAAAGCCCATGATATAATTAACTTGTTGTCTAACAAGTTTATTTCTTTTGTAGGTGAATGCAACTTAAAGGCTTGGATTGGAGCCCAATGCACAAGTCTAGGCCCAAGGAGGTGTTGACTTAAATAATGTTTAAGTCTAAATATATTTTTGATGATGTGTTTAGTAATGTAATTTGATTATGTTTATTAAATGAGAAAAATGAGTTATGCATATGAAATTAATCGGTTGTAAATGCCCTTGGAAAGGGTATTTTAGTATTCTAACAATTGTGGTTGAGTGTACAGGGCTAAATAGTATAACAGGGCTGAAAAACTAATAAATAGAGTTTACATCCGCCGCCAGCATAACGACAAAATGTACATCCACCGATTGAAGTGGAAAAGAAAACATCCACCTATAAGCGGAGTCGTTCAAAGAGTTGCATCCACCTCTCGCTAAACGACAAAAGCGGAGTCGTTCAAAGGATTGCATCCACCGCTCGCTAAACGACAAAAGCGGAGTCGTTCATAGGATTGCATCCACCGCTCGCTAGGCGACAAAGGCGGAGTACATTTCAAAGGAATATCCACCGATGACATTTCAAAGGGATATCCACCGATGACATTTCAAATGGATATCCACCGATGACATTTCAAATGCGATATCCTCCAATGAACTAAGTCTTCCGCCAGAATTCAAATTTACCTCGAAGCGATAGCGAAAGCCGCCCGAGCTTTAACTCCTATCCTCTAATGGCGAAGCACGAATACATATCCAGAACGCAACGGCTAGCTGTCTAAGTACGAATGTTTCTCCAACGGTAAAATATTTCTATATCCAGAAAGAAGCATTCAATTTTGAAGCCGATTTACAGACAGAGTATTTAAGAAAAAAAAGATAGCTCGAAAGAAAGAACTTTTGCGAAAATCATTCTTTGAGCCCTAACGACCAAAATTTTCATACTCTGTATTTTTCATCTACTCTTTCTCGAATCCTGAACTTGAGATTTAATCTTTGAGGGAGAGTAGTTTGTTCTGATTTTACAAACTCACATTTCTGTAAAGGCAATAGATTGTCGCCCGCGAAGAGCAATCCAGAATCTATGTAAGGCAGTAGATTGACTGTAACGACCCTAATACTGTACCCATTTTTCCCGTAATATATTTTTCATTTTATACTTATACTTTCCTTTACTTTAAATAAAACTTTGTGCGGAATAAAAACTGAAGTTGAAAACAGAATTTAAATCGGAATCGGAATCGAACCCTAAAATCATTTAAAACAAATCATTTATTAACTAATTAAAACTCAAAACATTTATTTAATACATTAAAACCCAGTCAAAAAGCGGGAGGGCAGAACTGGAATTCTGCCCTCAAGAGAAGCAGCGACCGGGCGCTGCTATATGCAGCGCCTGGTCGCCATGTGCGCTGCATAATGCAGCGACCAGTCGCTGCATTATGCAGCGACCAGCACGGCGCCCAGTCGCCTCTTCTTCCTTCTCTTTCTCTTCTCGTTTTTCATCTTTTTCTCTAAGCGCTCTCTGGAACCCAAATTCCAGAGAGCAAAACACTTTAAAGTTTCCTCCCTGCGCATCACAACTTCTACCCATTTTACATCACATTTTTCATTCTTTATCGTAACCGCTTATAACTTAAACCCAACCGACTCGCAGCGGACTTTACGAAGTCCAACTACGTGGATAGCTCAAAAAAACCGAGCTATCCGTAACAACCTAAAACCAATCAAAACATTTCCAAAACATTCATTAAACAGTTCAAAACAAAACATTTTTACTTACAATTACCAAAACGTTATCTAACCCCTATCCAGAATCCAAGCAACCTAAAATGTCTATACATTCATAATTAACATTAATTCCCCAAAACACGTACACATACGTCCCCACGGGTCAGAAAGCGCCTCGACTACACAGCGCACTCCCACGGCCATCATCCGTCAACTGCCTCATACGTCAGGAGGAGGAACGCCGTCCTCACCTGGCTCGATGTCACCTAGAATATTACCTACACCATACAGACACCTATGAGATAATTAAATCTCAGTAAGCTCTACGTAAATGCAATGCGTGCTATGCGTATGCAATTCAGAAAACATGCAGATACAGATACAGATTCAGATTACAGATTCAGATTCTTTACGTCGCAGACAGATTATCACTGAGGTCTACCAAGCCTCTCCGTGACCAGATAACAGATTACGTAGATTCTTTTCGTTGGTTCATTTTACTTTTTTATTAGGTCGCAGACAGATTGTCACCGAGGTCTAAACCCACCTCGCCGTGACCAGATAACAGATTACGTAGATTAATTAGGTCCATTACTTTGCTTAAAAACACGTACAGAATGATGCATGAACAATTCATATCAGACAGTAATCATATAGACAAAGCATACCATCAAAACTCCACAATCAACCTATACACATATAGACAGAACATACCATCAAAACTCAACAATCAACCTATACACATATACCTTAACTACCCAACCAAAGCGATTAAACAAAACATCACCAAGTTCCTCGAGAAGACCACGACGTACGGTGTAGGCCAATCGGCCAGAAAAGATCACGAGAACTTACCTCGTGTCCAAAGCAGCTCAAACTCCGTCCACGAGCGTTGTTTGTCTGAGGCAAAGCACAATATGCCGTTAAAATCAATTTAAGCTAATAAACGTCCAAATTATCAAAACCTTAACTAAGGCAATTTCCTAACGCTTTAACCCAATCCATTGAACTATTCTATCGAGCATTTTACGCCCGGCACCTAAAAATCCAAATTACGAGTTTTGCCCTAAAACCCGAAAATTAACCAATTTTTAACTTTTTCACAAATTGATTTTTCTTCGTCCAATAACGTCCAATACGTTCAATATATACTTAATCACGGCTAACCTATTAATTACGAAACCTAATTCGCATTTTAACGAATTCCGATCGAAACCCTAATTTCCTAAAACGTCGTAAAACTCGGAATAAAAGCTCTAAGATCGTAGATACATACCTAAGGTAGCGAGAGGAGGAAGAATCGTGAAGGAAACGAGACGAACGGGAGGCGAAACGGAGGTCGGAATCGTCGGATCGCCGCGGCTGGCAGAGAGCTTTTCTCTCTGGCGATCGTGGGAAGCAGAGAAGAAGAAAGAAAAATGAGGGAAAAGAAGTTTTTGGTTATTTTATAAAATTTACTTTGCAAATTACCATTTTGCCCTTCTTTAGTTTATATATATGTTTCGTCCTTCGTTTTGTTAATCGGCCAAAGATTCGGAATCTCGAAATTTTCTTATTTCACCAATAAGTCCAACTTATTATTTGGGATTTATTAAAACTGTCCGTTCACAATTTGGACCTCGTTTACTATTTTTACGAGAACGTCTTTTACATTACGAAAAGTGTATTTACTCGGAACATAGTGTTTGGTCTCCGAAAATTCCCATAATTTCCTTAAAATTCTTATTAATCGTTAGGATCGTAATGACGCTTTCTTTTTGTGAATCGGACCTGATTTGACATATTTACCAAAAATGCCATTAAATAAGGAAATGATAATATAACATAATATATCCAAAAATCCGTACAAGCCGGATATTACATTGACGCCCGGAAGTTTGATTTTGTTTTCTCGTGAGGAGAAGTTTAAGGATCTTCAAGGGGGGGGGGGGGAACCTTGAAGCGTGGATGTAGGCAGGTTTTGGCCGAACCACGTAAAAACTCGTGTGTTGGATTTTGTCTCTCTCTCTCCTTTACTTTTATTGTTTGTTTGATTGCTGTTAGATTAAAAGTTTTAAAAATATCTAATTCACCCCCTCTTAGACAATCTCGATCCTACAGGAGGCACAACTCAAAGTTGCTCAAGATCAAGAGGAAATTTGTTTTTCCTTAGACAAATCCGTGTAACCAAAATTATTGTATTTTGTGGCAAACTCTAGTTTTTTTGTAATATTGGCTAACACTAGTCTTATATAGTTTCATGCATGCATTAGATGAATGCTAGGGTTAGATGAATGATAGGATTAGTGCTGGCTTGAGTGAGATTAATTAAATGAGGGAAAACTTGCATAGAGGTAGGAACCATGGTTCCACATGGCAAAGAGAAGCACCAAGGTTGGCACACACCAAAGGGTAGGGGACCACCATTTTTTGAGCAAAATTCTTCATCCATTGAAGAGGCTCCTCGCTAAAGATTCAAGGAAAAATGGCGTGACTTCATCTCATCAATTGATTAAAGGAAATTGTTGCATTTTCGGCCATCCATTTCAAGTCACACAGATCACCATTTTTGGCCACAAAATCCAAACACTTTTGGGCGCCAATTTGAAATCCAAAACTCAGCCACCTTAGGTCTATAAATACATGGCAATTGGTGTTTGTAAAAGCTTGTTGATGAATGAGAATTGAAGTTTTTATTTAAGGAGAAAACTGGTTGGTTTTATCATTGCCGAAAGGTAAGAGCATGGGTTATTTTCAACCAAAAGAAGAGCGCCTCTTTTGCTCACAAGACCGTGGTTGCTTGTTGAGTAATATCCTCATCTTCTCTCCTCTCTTTCAAGAGTAGAAAAGCAGAAGAAGGTGGTTGAAAACCAGGCTCCATCGCTGTCGTTTCTTTCCTTGGAAAGAAGTGTATGTCGAGAGCTATAATATTAGCTCATCGGGTAACCGACCACCGATTGCATAATCTGTTTGTGGGTGCTAACTCGGAGCCTTTTCAGGTCAGCTCTGTGTCATATTTCCAAGGCCTCCCATGAAGAATATAGATAGCCCTCATTAGAAGTAAGAAGGAAGGAGTGAAATTTTATTGTCTAATAAGGAAGAAGGAATTCAATTTAACTAGTACACAGAAGTAAGAATGCACTCCCCCCAACTTTGGGGATCCGATTTCGCCACCTTTCTCTAGGGTGTTCCATTCTCAAAAGACTGGAGGAAAAGATGGAACTAAGAGCTCAACAAGTAACCTTGGACTTTTGAGCAATTTTGGTGAAATCCATCGGTGCCACGCACCGGCGATGAACACTGAGAACGACGGAGAAGACTCCAAAAATTGAAGACACTCTTCCAAGATTTTCGAATATTCAATTCACTAACTAAATAATACAGTTGAGATTTCTTAGTCATGTACGAACTTTTGTGTAACGAACCGGGTTCAGATAACTCGGGGCGTTACATAGTTCTACTAATATCTACTCACTTATTTATGGAGGATGAAATGTGAAATTAGTTCTTATGCATCAACTAGTGTATCAGGACCAGTATTATTGTGTAAACTTAGTTGGTTCTAATTGTGTAGACATAGTTGGTTCTTAATGCCAGTCATCGCCATTCTATTTTCTATGTTTCCTGAAAGAATTATTCATATTCTCCTTGTTCCTACTGAGTTCACTTTCCTATGAAACAAATCAACAAAAGAACCACACATTAATTCATAACAATGATAGACAATGAATGGCATAATACCTTCAGGAAGGAATGAGTTAATCCATTTATATACAGTTACTAGATGCTACAAAAGAACTATAATATGTGTATATAATCTGTGTATGAATAATTATTAGACTGGCTACCATTGAGTTGGTGGCCCTTCGGGGGCAGTAGACAAAATATGGTCGGCCCATTTCGTCCTTTGAATGGCATCAACAAGGTGGTTTTCATGATGATTAACCATATGTAAACTGGTGGAAATAGTTGCTGGCCCACTGAATTCAACATCAAACCAGAAGGCGACGTGTAAGGGAGCTAAAAATCAAAATGAATAATTTGAATGCTTACTTAAACTGAAGTTATATCAGCTAAAACAATTAAAAAAAAGGTAGATTTAAAGAGTTATATGATATAAATGGATCCAATAACTATTTCCACCAGTTTAGGGTTTACAGTTTTGAGATTAGGGATTTAGGGTTTAGGTGCTCTGGCTTTGATTTCTCTCTCCACCAGTTTGATTTAACTCATTGATCCAGATGCTTACGTTCACAGCTGTTTTCACTGTATCTATGTCATCTTCACTCCAAGAAGAAGAGTGAGAGCAAACGCATCTTTCTCAACCTTCAAAACCTAGTAGCAGCAGAAACTCCAAGTTTTATTTATGAAGCGAGGCCAGGCGGTGGAATTATTTGTGAGTCTCTTTCTTTTAAAGGAAACAGTCTGTGCAAGTTGGCCGACCCTGGCATTGTTGTCATGTGCGACCGCGCATTGCCTGGTGAGAGGTTCGCTGGTCGGGTTACTCAAAGAAAAAGAAACTATGCTGAGGTATGAGTTAATTTCATCCTGAATTTCAATTCGTTTGACCATTTAGCTTTCTGCTACTCTTACAAGTTTCTCTAGCCTATTTGAAAACTTGTGCCAATATCAGTTTGGCTGCTGACACACCTTGATGTTAATTCAGCTATTTATGCATACGACAACAGAAACATAGCCTGATTTACTACAAGAATCCATAAATCATAATTCTAAAATATTCATAAATCATACTGTGTCTTTTTGAGATCATACACATGATTTAGTTGAATATTTCACAATCAGTACCAAGCAGCAAGTTTAATCATGACACAAATCACAATATTAATCGCCAACAAGGATGCTGAATCTAATCGAACTAAGATCAACAAGAGATGACATTCATCAAACTAAAAAAAATAGAACTCAAACATTTGTATTATACTACGCTATGAATTAAAGAATACGCATAGTTGAAGTTTTAAATCAATTTTCCACTAAAACATTCTACCTCTGAAAGAAAAAAAAATGCCACAATGAAACCCACTTAAGTGTAACACTTGAAAATTTACCGCACAATTTATTTGAAGTACATCATAAATAATCCTACTTTTAATGGATAACTAGAGTGAATAGTAGAAATTCAATTAGTTTATAATTAGAGTTATTAATAAAGTTAGGAAGAGAAGTAAAATGGAGAAATTAAAAGTGTTATATATATATATATATATATATATATATATATATATATATATATATATATATATATATATATATATATATATATATATATATATATATATATATATATATATATATATATATATATATATATATATATATATATATATATATATATATATATATATATATATATATATATATATATATATATATATATATATATATATATATATATATATATATATATATATATATATATATATATATATATATATATATATATATATATATATATATATATATATATATATATATATATATATATATATATATATATATATATATATATATATATATATATATATATATATATATATATATATATATATATATATATATATATATATATATATATATATATATATATATATATATATATATATATATATATATATATATATATATATATATATATATATATATATATATATATATATATATATATATATATATATATATATATATATATATATATATATATATATATATATATATATATATATATATATATATATATATATATATATATATATATATATATATATATATATATATATATATATATATATATATATATATATATATATATATATATATATATATATATATATATATATATATATATATATATATATATATATATATATATATATATATATATATATATATATATATATATATATATATATATATATATATATATATATATATATATATATATATATATATATATATATATATATATATATATATATATATATATATATATATATATATATATATATATATATATATATATATATATATATATATATATATATATATATATATATATATATATATATATATATATATATATATATATATATATATATATATATATATATATATATATATATATATATATATATATATATATATATATATATATATATATATATATATATATATATATATATATATATATAGGAGAAATGAAAGTTAAATTGAGGTTGGAAAATCAAAGTTTGGTGGCTGGTTGGCGTGGAAGAAATAGAAATAGGAAGAGGGAGTGGTGAGTCACTCCAATCAAAGGATGACACCACATCCTTTGGTGAAGATTATTCAAGAAGCTTCCCTCATTTTTTTAGATGAATTCCTTGAGAGAGAGAGAGAGAGACCCACGATCTTCTCCCCCTCCGTTGAAGCTCTCTCCCACGAAAACTCCTCCTCCTCAAGTTCTCAAGATTTTCAAGGTAAGAGGAGTTAGGGTTATGAGTTATGCATTTTAGTGGATAAATGTTTATGAGTTGTTGTTTTTGCTGAGTTTTATTGATGTTTGATGATGAGTGATGGGTTGGTGCATGAAATTAGCTTTTCACTCTCAACTTTTTAGCTTGTTTGATGTTTAATTGGATTGTGATGTTTGTTTGAAGATTTAAGTGGAAGAAAACACTAAAATATTCATGAATGTTCACAAATAGGGAGATAACAGTACACTTTCGGGTTTGATGTTTTCATTTGATAATTGACTTTGTTATGTTAAAGTAGACTCTTTGAGTGATCCATAGGCTTTGCAATTAATGCATTTGAATAATTATAGCATAAGTTATGGAATTTTGAGCTTGTGCCAATTGTTGCTCAATTCTGAAATTGTTGAGAAATGGTTGAATTTGGTTGCATAGTGTTTGAAACCATTGAGATTTGGATGCTCATTTTGAGCTTTGATGTGCATATATGCATACTTGGGAAACATTTAGATTTTGATTACTAATTAAATTGGATGATATATATATATATATATATGTATTGATCTAAATTGTTGGGATGAATTAGGTTAGATGCTTAAGTTGAATTTTGGTTTACATGTGGATATTATTCTTTCTCTTTGGGAAGTACATGAACTTGGAAATTCTCAAATTGGATGTATGAGAGGTGTTATGCATGCTTTAGTTGTTGGAATGCTAATTATTTGATTTATATGCTATAGGTTGCAAATCATCAAGGGAAGTGATTCAATTTCCTTAAATATCGTTAAGGATCTGAGGTAAGTGTATGTTGTACGTGCTTTGACCAATTGGCCTACACCACAAAGTGCTAGGAAGTTGATGGCTATAATGGTATAATTGATGATGTATATAGATTTTTAGGATACGTGGTTTCTGGTTATGTAGTTGGGTAAATTAGGTTATAGAATTAGTTGTTGACGTTAGATTATAGTGATAATTAATAGAATTGTTTAAATTGTTGATCTATGGATTTGTATAGATTGTTATGCTATGCTTATGGGATTGAGGATTTGATTATACGCATTATGCACGTATCAAGCATCATGTTTTACGAAAGCATAGAAAATAATTTTCAGACATATGTTTTTATATAAGAAAGACAGAGAACGAAACAAAAGTAAAATACGTAAATGGTTATTGTGAAACTGGAGGTTGACATTCCCAGCTTGAGATGGCACAAAGAGTGTCTATCTCAAGCGGGGCAGAGGCTGTCAACAAAGTACGAGTTTTACATTCCCTGCTTGAAGTAAAATAAAGAGCGTCTATTTCAGGAAAGGCAGATGTTGTCTACTCCCACAAAAGTTAGGGCTCGAGTTTGGCATTTCTTGCTTGAGGTAAAACAAATGACGTCTACTTCAGGTAGGGTAGAGGTTGTCGGCTCACCCTAAGAATGAACGAATCCCACAATAACCGAAGGATAAGAAAAGAAAAGAAAGAAAAGATGAAACTACATGGTTTTACGAACTGCATAAGCATGACCATTCATTATACATCACTTACTAAGTGTTAAGCTCACTAGATAAACTTTGTGGTGTAGGTGAGAAGTCTACAGATGAGGGCCACAAGCTTTGATGAGGATTGAAGATAGGGTTAACAGAGTATGTCCATGGCGAACGCTTGTGGTTGCTAGAGCGACTTTGACCTGTGGGCGGCTTGTATTTTGGTACGAAAAGTGTATAGTTTAAAACGTTTGTTAAAATCTATTTTATAACGTATAGTGATATTTTGTAAAAAGAAATGATTTGGAGTTTTTATAAGTGAAATTGTTTTTATTTAATCAGGGTTTGTTTAAAATACGTGTTTAAATGAAGAAGGGTTTATTTACATTTTAAAGACTTTCGCTATGCATAGAAAGAAGGATATCGATTTTAAGAGTTGATTTAAAACGATATGGTCATACACATTAGGGTTGATTTTATAGTTGAATTATCAAGTAAATGTACGATGGTTTGAAGTGTAATTATTTTCAAAAGATTTTGCGAAGTTTTACGATTTAAAAGCTTTTAAGAAAATGGGTTGTTACACTAAGTGTCCATTCACCTCACGCTCACCTTCTTGAACTTCTACTACAATAGCCACATAAACACTAGAATGGTGGAATTATTGAAGTAAAAGATCATATGATACAGACTCACTGCCAAGTCTCAATTTGTATCATACGTTACTTTGTGTAACACATCAACAATTTTCCCCAAATCAAACTTAATTAGGGTCCCCAATTTATTATTATCAAACCCTAATTAGCAACCAATTAGGGAAAATCTCCACAATTATAGCTCAATCCACAAATCATATCAAAAATCAAAAATTAAACCTAATCAATGAAATCAATCATTGGTGAACCCAACCGGAAATTAGTCCAGAAACACTAATCAAAAGAAGTCACTTTTCTGGAAACCGTTTAGAGATTGGATTTTTCCAACTCTGCTATGAGCTAATCTCGGAATTCGGTGAAACTATCTGGCATGAACCTGGGCTTCAAAATGGGAAACATTCTGAAACACTCAAAACGCTCCCTCACTAGAAATCCGGCGCCGATCATGAAGCGGCCGGAAAATCCGAACTAAGTCGGATTTTTCGGAGGCGCGGGGAGGTGAGCCCCTCCTATAAATAGAACCTTCGGTGGAGGAGGAAACTCACACCGAAGCTCTCATCTCCCTCTCAGTTCTTCAGAAAGGATGAAGAACTTACCTCGGTCTTCAAAGCAGCGAGCTCCGACCACCGCCGAGCCTCCGACGAGAAGGAACCCTCGGTTGAAAGCTCCGACGAAGCCTCTCGGCCTCTGCCGACGAACCATCGGAGTAAGACTTCCCCTCTCTCTCGGTTTTTCCTCTGTCGCTTGCTCGATCGCTCCCTGTTTCTCAGCTCTCCCTCTCTGTTACTCTCTCATTGTCTCACACTCTTCTCTCTCTCTCGGCAGGAATCGCGAAGAAGAAAAGGGCAACGGTTCAGTTTTAAAGAAAAACTGAACCGATCCACTTAAGTTAAACCAGACCGAACCAGCTGACCCAAACCGATCCGACCCAAACCAGACCAACAGTGAACCGACCTGACCCGGTACTGTTCATGACCCGACCCGACACTGTTCACCTGAACCGGACCCGACCCGATTTTCGACCCGAATCAACCCGACCGATCAAAGATTTAACCGGTAAGATATTTCTGCCCAACTTCTTTTAAAGTTGGATTAAATTAAGTGAGATTTTTATATTTATATTCGAATTAGGCATGAAATATTTTGGAACCGTCCGACTCGATCCAAAATGATCCGACCGACCTGATCCCACCTAACAATACAACGTATGTAAATTCTGCTCAAATTACTTTGGAATTGGATTTGTTAAGTAGGATATTAATATCAAAGATTTTATTTGAGCAGGATATTATTTTGGAAATTTTGGAAAATCCCGATAAACTCATATTGCTCGAAATCCAAGTAAGTGAAATACAAGTTTTGGCTACGGCCCTACATCACAAGATATAAATATTATTTTATTATTGTTTTATTTTTATCACACGTTTTCGATGATTGCGCACGTATGTTAGAATATCGACATAGAATAGTTTAAAAGATAAAATGGATAGGTTATTTGCATGTGTATGAAAAAGTAAAAGAAATGCGATAGCAAAAGCCTGAACGACAGTGAGATGGTGAGCTTGAGCATATGTTTTAACGTGATAGCAAAAGCCTGAACGACAGTGAGATGGTGAGCTTGATCGTTAAAATTAAAAGTAAAAGATGACGATGCCTGAACGACAATGAGATGGCTAAGTCTTAACAGGATTCGGTAAAAGTAAAAGTTTTGTAACTTGCACGTATTTCCACTTACTGAGATTTTCTCACAGTTGTGTTTTAACTTGTGATGTAGGTGAGTTTTTATTTGAGGAAGAACTAGCTGCAATTGAGAACCCTCCAGTGGCAAGCGAGCATACAGAAGAAGAAGATATTGTTGAATTCGAAGAAATGATTTAAATTAAGTATGTTTTAGTTTTCAAACGATATTTAAAGCTTTGTTTTAAATTTAAGACTTTGAATAATTATGTTGAATTTTTATTAAATAAAGTTTCATTAAATGTTTTAATTATGCGATGGTTTCAAGATTTTGACAAATTAATTATCAAAGCTTCCGCGATATTTAAGTTTTCAATTAATATGTTTTAAATTTTAAAATTTCGATTTAACGCTCGATTTCAAAAATCAATTTGGGGAAAATTTTAAGGTTTTCAAAATTAGGGTTTAAAATTGGGGATTTTTAAATTGGGGCGTTACACTTTGTCTATAAAATTTGGTGTCAAGTACTTTCTTGCCACACATGGCACATAATCCTGTGCACCACAAAATGTATAACACTCACATTAATTGTAAAGAGAAGTTTCTATGTATAGTGCTCATCTAGAAAATGGGAGGAAGTGCAATAGATGATGATTGGGAGCTTACATCTTTCATCCAATGATGTTCGAACAGTTGTTCTAGTTGGGCGTACTGGTAATGGGAAAAGTGCAACTGGAAACAGTATTCTTAGAAGGAAAGCTTTCAAGTCTAGCACATGCGAGTTGCAAAGAACTGTATTGGGAGATGGCCAAATTACCAATGTAATCGACACTCCTGGTATGATAATGTTGATTGTTGCATTGCTTAGCGAGTTCTATTGTTCATTTTACTTTAGTGACAGAAGGAAAACTAATGTGAACAATTATTCCATGGTTTGATTTTTCTGCAGAGTTCGATTTTGTTGGCAAAGAAAGTGTCAAATGTATTAATTTGTCAAAGGATGGGATTCATGCCATTGTTGTTGTTTTCTCAATCAGAACGCTTTTTTCGCAAGAAGAAGAAGCTGCACTTCGCAGCCTGCAGACTTTATTTGGAAGCAGAATTATTGATTATATGATTGTAGTGTTTACTGGGGGTGATGAGCTCGAAGATAATGCCGAGACATTGGAAGATTATTTGGGTCAAGAGTGTCCTGACCCATTGAAGGTTTGTTTTTTAGCCAACTTTTCAAATATATTGTTTTTTCCATGACATTGAATTAAAGATTGACATTGAAGGATGGATTAGGTGTTTGATTACAAAGTTTCAACATTGATACAGAATATCCTAAATTTGGGTAAAAATCATTGTCTCCTTTTTGATAACAAGACTAAGGATGATTTGAAGAAAACTAAGCAAGTATGGCAGCTTCTTTCCCTTGTTAATGGGGTTCTAATGCAAAATGGTGGACAACCCTCTACAGACAAGTTATTCACGGAAGTGAAGGTTTTCTTATTTAATTTAAAAAAAATATTTATTATTTATTTATTTAAAGGTGTAAAAATGGCTGAATAATTGTTAATTTGTAGAAAGGAGCTATTAATTTGTGATTTATTAAATATCAGCATTTTTATTTGCTGATACACATATAGACGCTACATTGTATTTTTGTAATTTAGTAAAATAATACGATATGGAGTAATTAATGAATTTTTCTGATCTCCCCGTAATCCTAAGGTAATTTTAAGGTACAATCTCAGCACATTTTACCAAATTCTGGTGACAACTTTTACTTTTACCAAATGTTTGAGCTCTTATATTTTAAAAACCTATGATTAAAGTTGAGCTCTAATTGTTCCTGTTAATTGTTACAATGAGTTTATTTACAGTATTCGTGAACTATTATTGGTATTTAAGACATCTTATTTTTAGTTGTTCTTACAAGTAATTTGAGATACATGAGATTTTCATTTTTGAAAGTCTTGTTTTTATTAAGATCCAGATTACGAATATACATATCCTATCATTTTGACGTCATAGTTATTACTTGTATCATAAAGCAGGAGTTGTCATTTTTGGTGGTCTTTATTTGCATACTATCAGCATGGTTCGGCTAACTTATAAAGATAAGTTGAGGACGTTGATTAAGGTGTTTCATGTGATGTGTGCCTTATCTAGATATTATTGCTCATCTTTATCAATTAGGGGATTTCTTCTTCAATTTGCTCTAGGCAGGAAATAAATTTTATTTTGCTTCAAAGTTTTCTTGATAGCGATTGAAATGGTAATTGCGGCCCTCAGACATTTACTATCTAAAAGTAATGTGTAAATTAGCCATTATTGGAGTCGATGAAGTGAAATCGCTTATTATACGACAAGAAGCAACATAACATTTTGTTGGGACGACTGGTTTATTTTTTTATTTATGTGTAACAGGTTTGAGTCAAAAACTGAAGGAGACTACTTTTAGGCTGGAACAGCAATTGGCAGAAGAACATGCTGCAGGACTCAAGGCAGAAGAGAATGCCCAAAGAGCTCAAAAGGAATCAAATGAAGAAATTTGTAAGCTGAGAGAGAATCTTGAAATGGCACACCAAAAGCTCCACCAGCATGGCGAGAATGGATGTGACATTTTATGAAGATGTAGCTCCTATCCCAACTATTACGAAGTAGATATAGGGAGAATGAATGTTTTTTTGCTTTTTGCTTTTATGGAGTTATTATGTATGTACCTAGTATAATTACCGAATGCTCGTTTGAATTCTCCAGCAGAATCATTTGTTGGAAATCTTGTCATTTGTTCAAATAGTCTTAAATTAAAATTCCAAAAAGAAACATCATATAACACTGATGAATCCCTTTATTAAAGATATTATTATTGTATAAGAGTGAATGCATGTGATTTTTAAAAATGATTACTAATCTTTCAGTTTCGGAAGAGTTCTTTATTAGTGGTTATGAATGATTAATTTTTCATAATTTTTTTGACCTTGATTCTGTCCAAGCAATTCAGAAAGAATGAGAAATAGAACCATATGATTTGATTCATTTTCAATAACCACGTGATGATCATTTTGGAATGATCCTCCAATTCTATTTGTAGGTAATGAAAATTCAAGTCTTGTATACGTCATCAGTTGATAATTTGTAGTAACTACCGTATAACTTTCACAATGAATATTCTTATAATTAAGATATTTATTGTTCCTCATCTTACTTTGGGTATAGGGTTTTAGGGTTTATATTTTTGTTATTTAATTATTTTTCGTTCAGTTTATTTATATTTTATTATCAGATATGTTGATGTTGTTGTTTGGCCTTCGTGTTATCATTTTATCTAGACTTAGACAATTATTAGAAAAATAGTATTCCACTATTATGAAAGATATTTAAGTTAACGGTCGGATGATTAGGATCGTTTTGGACCGAGTCGTTCCCCTTTTCGCTTCAACTTTTTTTTTAAGAGCGTAACAATATTTATTGCTATAATCTCTTACGTGTCTTATCAGACAATTCAGTTTTATAATTACAACATAAATAATTTATCATGAATTAGACAATCACAAAAATGTCTGACAATAGTCATCACACAATATGTGCAGGAAGGGCCATATGAGTTAGAAAATACTATGGAAATGTAATTGAAGCACTCCAAAAACCATTTCTAAAACATAAATAGATAAAAATAATTTTTTCAAATGAGTCAATTATTTTTTTACAACAAGAGACTGATGAAACCAACAAACATTAGCAAACATGAGCACCATTCAGAAACAATAAGGAAGAATTAAGAAGAAAATGACAATTATGGAAAAAAAAAACTTCACTATTCAGTAATTTTTGTTGTGAAATAATTATTTTTAATGTCATTATATCAACAATGAATTTTGTAGGAAATATTTTCTTGAATTTAGAAATAAACTGTATATACTTACGAAATAAGATGACTCACGTCTGTATTTGGGCTGACTTCAAAATTTGGTGTACTTAAGATGACTCACGTCTGTATCGAGGTGGTTTTTGTGGATATCCTTTGTATAAAGTGTGTTTTTTCTTCATCTTTAAATCCATTGTGTTATGCCGTGTATTGCTTTCGTTGTCATCATCATTTCTCCTACCATGTGTTTTCTTTCTCTCACTCTCCCTCTCCCAGTCCCAGATGTGCACTGCTATCTCTCGGGATCTTCTTATGAAAGACAGATATGGGTTATATTCTCGAGCAAGAGGTATTTTTCTTATGTGTTTCTTTCTTATTGCGTTGTCCATTCTTCACTTGGTTGGTAGTTTTGGTACTGAATTCGTAGGCAATCGATTCTGTTTATCCTTTTCTTCCATTTTCTTATGTTTTTTCTTCGGATCTTGCTGCCTTGCCTTTCTTCTCTGGTTATTGCATGAAGCTGTGAGGCTTAAACTTCTTATTCTCTCAAAACACTATGCAAAAAATGATTTATTGTAAAGTAATGGGACTGTGATAGTTAATTCGACTATCAATGTCCATTGATATGTTTAACTGTAATATGTTTAACTGTAATCTCTACTGGCAGTCTCCCCCACCCCCCAACTTCTTCTTATTTACCTTCTGTCCTCTCCCACTTCCTCCTCTTTGGTCATCTTCATCATCATCACCAAAATCACCAAAGGCTTCCTCCTCTGCCACCGACATCATATAGGCAAGACTAAGAAAATCTCCTTAAAATAAAACGCAATCACTTGTAAAGAAAAAAAAACAGCATCCATATCTGCTAAATCTTCAGAACCACTATTTCTTTGTTCAGCTTTCGATATCTTTTATGGTTTGGGGTTGGGGTTAGGGTTAGGGCTTCCGGTTGGAATCCCAGGCAAATAACATAATAAAGGTAAAATTTTAATCTAAGTAAAACAAATTAATTTATAATGATATGAATTAAGTAGAAGTTAAAATAATAAAACAGAGTACAAACAATAAGATGAGAAAGTCGGATGATGAAAATATTAGTCAGGATCGATTTCTTTGTTACATACATTCGAACAACAAGAATTTTGTAACAAGTAAAAGATTTTTACGAATTGTTTAGTGGTTTATTTTATTTTATTTTATAGAAAAAGGGAAAATAGTAAAATTCTCAATATCATCATAGTTTTAAAGAACAAATACCAGTCGAACCTATAAGTATAAAATCATTAAACTTTAAATCTAACCAAAATAAATAAATTATGATGGATAATCAGTTGAATTACACTTCAATAGAAAAATCTTGAAAATTGTTCAATAATATAAGACTTACGAAATAAGATGACTCTAGTCAATATTTGATTGCCTTGAAGATTTGGTACTTAAGAAAAAGCCCAGTGTATTTTGTTTTGATTATAAGGGGCAAAATTAGTAATTTTAATATTTTTAAATAAATTGTAGCATGAAGTACGCTACAAATCTGTACTGTGACTCAGTTGTCTGGGCTATTGTGCTTTTGATATGATTTTTATTTGGTGTTGACGTCGATATCCCTTCGACAAGTGCGTGCTTTAAAGTATTGCTTTCGTTGTTATCATCATTTCTCCTGCAATGTGCTTCCCTCCTAACCCTCAACCAGAAGGCGCTTTCCCTTGGAGCTGCTCGCGATCTTCATTCGGCAACAAAGTAATATTGGAGGACACAACACACTGATGTAAGCCAACTCATAATAGTCAAACTAGACATTGGAAGTAAGAGGTTTGTTTTTGCTAAGATTGCTAAAAATTATTAAATGCTGTCTTTCCAGGTTCTTGCAGGTTGCATTAGTGGTTCTTTGAAGTTGGTTTCAGAAATTTGTAATTTTCATCTGAAAAAAGGTTGTAATGGTCTTTCAACCAATGATTTGTCTTTGGAGATGATTTGAAGCGGGTTGCCTCAGCATCATGAAAATGCATTAAAAATCAAATGCAGCAGAACGTGTTTAAATCGAAAATAATTAACCAAGTAAGCTGAAGATAAATCTCATCGGTGTCAGTTTTTTTAAAACATAGTACAGTAAAGATGGGATATTTTCAATTAGTTGTCTTGTCTATTAGTTGTCTTGTCTGTCAGGATATAATAAATCTGCAAATATAGAGATTGTATTTCTTCTTCATCGACCCATAGGTGGTGAAAGATTGCACCAACAGGCGAAATCCAGACTCATTGCTTCTCTCACACTTCTACTTCTAACACTTCTGCCATAAGGTTTGATATATAAACTCACCCATTGTTCCAGAGGCTCCCGTTCACAGCGTCTTTCGCTGTATCTACGTCTTCTTCGCTTAAAGAAGAGTCGGAGCAAACGCATCTTTCCCAACCTTCAAAACCTAGTAGCAGCAGAAACTTCCAGTCTTATTTTCCAAAGTGAGGCGAAGCGGTGGAATTGGTTTGTGAGTCTCTTTCTTTTAAAGGAATGGGTCTGTGCAACATTGTTTGGAAGTTAATAAATTTTCTGATTGTTATTGGAGAGTGATGGTGACCAAGTTGGAGACAACATCTCCTCATTGGGATCTGGTAGTTGCTTCGTGTGAATGTGATTTTTATTGTGGAGGGTGTAAAACTTAAAACTGTCATGTGAAGCTAAGATTAGAGTTAAGGAACAACAAATTCACCTGTTGGTGACGGATGGTGGAAGATTTTCTATGACGTATCTTGAAGCCGGTTGTCCCCTGCGATTAAAGTTTAATTGTAGGAATAAGGTATAGTTGGCCCGAAACCTTAAATGTACATGATTTTATATATTTGTTGTACTCGAAATTCTCATTTTAATTTCATTTCATCACGAAAACTCATAAGATATGAATTGGTATATGTAATATCTTACTGGAAATTTCTTATTTCATAGATGAAGCTTTCATTTGTTTCACAAAGATGGTTTGCCTCGAAAACTATTGCCAGGCACAGGAGATGGAACTGAGGTCAGCTTTCAACAAATTTGAATATTGAACAGGTTGGAGTAGATACTGGATTCCATAGTTTCAATGAGGATTGTTGTTTTCATTTAGGTAATTGATTTTTTCTTTTTGTTTTCTTCAAGGTACTTTATTTTTACTTTCATTTACATTTGAATGTGGGTTTGGGGTTTAGGGTTTAGGGTTTAGGGGTTAGGGTTTAGGGGTTAGGGTTTAGGATTTTAGGGTTTAGGGTTTAGGGTTTAGGGTTTAGGGTTTTAGGGTTTAGGGTTTTAGGGTTTAGGGTTTAGGGTTTGGGGTTTAGGGTTTGGGGTTTGGGGTTTGGGGTTCGGGGGTTTGGGGTTCGGGGGTTTCGGGTTCGGGGGTTTGGGGTTCGGGGGTTTGGGGTTCGGGGTTCCGGGTTCCGGGTTCCGGGTTCCGAGTTCCGGGTTCCGGGTTGAGGGTTCAGGGTTGAGGGTTGAGGGTTGAGGATTTAGGGTTGAGGGTTTGAGGGTTGAGGGTTGAGGGTTTGAGGGTTGAGGGTTGAGGGTTGAGGGTTCAAGGGTTCAAGGGTTCAAGGGTTCAAGGGTTGAGGGTTGAGGGTTGAGGGTTGAGGGTTGAGTGTAATATCCGGTTTGTACGGACCTTTGATTATATTATTAGTGGCATTTTTGGTAAATATGTCAAATCAGGTCCGTTTCACAAAAGGAAAGCGTCATTACGATTCTAACGAATAATAAGAATTTTAAGGAATTTACGGAAATTTTCGGAGATCAAACACTATATTCCGAGTAAATACGCTTTTCGTAATGTAAAAGACGTTCTCGTAAAAATAGCGAACGAGGTCCAAATTGCGAACGGACAGTTTTAATAAATCCCTGGCAATGAATAGAAGTTGTTGGCAAAATATGGAACTTTCGAGAATCCGAATAGTTGGACGATTAACGAACCGAAGAACGAAATCTATATAGAAATCAAAGAAGGGCGTTTTGGTAATTTACAAATCAATTTTATTAAATATCACAAATTCCCTCTCTCTCCTCACTTCTTCTTCTCCTCTCCCTGCGCACGAAACAGAGAGCACTCCTCTCCTTAGGCCGCCGGCGTTCGGT
>CM039505.1:52898442-52933723 GCA_022432975.1 Begonia masoniana
ATCGGATTTACTCTCTGCTAACCAACCTCAACCCTGCATCGGCTCTACCAAAGTTAGACAATACTGCGGTAAGCTCTTCACTTTTCACCCTAGTTCTTGACTATTATTCTGACAGCTGATGCTCACTCCAATTGCACACACTTTTTCACCCCCCAAAAACCCCCCCATCTGATGTCTCATACTTTGATAGTGTGCTAAATTGTAACAGACTGTACGGACACTTAAAATTCCTATGTTTCTCATTATTTTGTTTATCCTAAAACATTCTGAGAGAATCTGAAGTGAATAGCTATTTTGAAACAATTTAATAAAAAACTCTAAAACAATTAAAAAGAAAACATAATAAAAATTAAAAACAATTGAAAAGCAGTGGAAACACAACCCAAAAAACCCAAAATATCTACAAGTACCCACGGTCAGAAAAGCGACGCGCCACCAAACTCCCGCGATCTTCTTTTCACTAAACTCCTGAATCAGGAGGAAGAGGTCGTCCTCACCTGTTTCATATCAACTAACCATACAGACAAACTAGAGCTAAAGGTCAGTAAATTTTGTAAATGTAAGATGACTTGGGGGTTGGTGCTTACGAACCTAAAAACCAAACCCCAAACCCCAAACCCTAAACCTAAACCCTAACCCCTAACCCCTACCCTACACCCTAAACCTAAACCCTAAACCCTAAACCCTAACCTAAACCCTCACCCTAACCCTAAACCCTAAACCCTAAACCTAACCCTAAACCCTAACCCGACACCTAAACCCTAACCCCTAACCCTAAACCGCTAAACCCTAAACCCTAACCCTAAACCCTAAACCCTAACCTAAAACCCTAAAACCCTAAACCTCAACCCAAACCCGAAACCCTAAACCCTAAACCTAAACCTAAACCCTAAACCTAAACCCTAACCCTAAACCCTAAACCCTAACCTAGAAACCTAAACCCTAAACCCGAAACCTAAACCCTAAACCCTAACCCTCAACCTAAACCTAAACCCTAAACCCTAAACTCCTAACCCCTAAACCCTAAACCCTAACCCTAAACCCGAAAACCCCAACCCCCTAAAACCCAAACCTAACCCTCAACCTAAACCCGAAACCCTAAACCCTAAACCCTAAACCTCAACCCTAACCCTAAACCTAACCCTAAACCCTAAACCCGAAACCCTAAAAAACCCGAACCCTAACCCTAACCTTAAACCCTAACCCTAACACCTAACCCTAAACCCGAAACCGTCACACCCTAACACCGAAACCCTAAACCTCAACCTAAACCTAAACCCTAACCCTAAACCCGAAACACAACCCTAACACCCTCAACCCTAAACCCTAAACCCTAAACCCTAAACCCTAACCCAAACCCTAAACCCGTAACCCTAACCTTAAACCTAAACCCTAAACCCTAAACCCTAACCCTAAACCCTAACCCTAAACCCTACACCCTAACCCTAAACCCTAAACCCTAAACCCTAACCTAAACCCTAAACCCTAAACCTAAACCCTAAACCCTAAAACCCAAACCCTAACCCCAAACCCCAACCCCAAACCCCAAACCCCAAACCCTAAAACCCCAAACCCCAAACCCTAAAACCCCAAACCCCAAAACCCCCAAACCCCCAACCCCCTAAACCCCCTAAACCCCAAACCCCAAACGCCAAACCCCAAACCCCAAAACCCCAAATCTCAAACCCCAAACCCTAGGGTTATCATTTATAAAGTTGTTATCATTTAATTTGTTTGGCTTAAATAATACAATGTTATTGAGAATTTAACTGTTTTTACTGTCTATAAATAAAATAAAATCAATAAAACAAACTACTAAGCAATTTTTAATAATCTTTGTTATTAAAAAATTCTTATTATTCGAATGAATGTATGTAACAAAGAAGTCGATCCTGGCTAATATTTTCATCATCCAACTTTCTCATCTTATTGTTTGCACTCTGTTTTATTACTTTAACTTCTACTTAATTTATATCAACTAATTATCCATCATAATTAATTTATTCTGGTTAGATTTAAAGTTTAATAATTTTATACTTGTAGGTTCGACGGGTACTTGTTCTTTAGAACTATGATGATATTGAGAATTTTGCTATTTTCACTTTTTTTATAAATAGAATAAAATAAACCACTAAACAATTTGAAAGAATCTTTTACTTATTACAAAATTCTTGTTGTTCTAACGAATGTATGTAACAAATAAATCGATGCTGACTAATATTTTCATCATCCGACTTTCTAATCTTATTGTTTGTACTCTGTTTTATTATTTTAACTTCTACTTAATTCATATCAGCTAATTATCCATCACAAATTAATTTATTTTGCTTAGATTAAAAGTTTAATAATTTTATATTGTGGGTTCGACTCTCACTTGCTATTTGCTTTTACCTTTATTATGTTATTTGCCTAGCATTCCAACCGGAAGCCCTAACCCCAACCTCAAACCATAAAAGATATCGAAAGCTGCACAAGGAAATAGTGGTTCTGAAGATTTAGCAGATATGGTTGCTGTTTTTTTTTTCTTTACAAGTGATTGCATTTTATTTTAAGGAGATTTTCTTAGTCTTTGCCTATATGATGTCGGTGGCTGAGGAGGAAGCCTTTGGTGATTTTGGTAATGATGATGAAGAGGAGAAACAAGATGACCAAAGAGGAGGAAGAAGATAATGAGGAGGAAGTGGGAGAGGACAGAAGGTAAATAAGAAGAAGTTGGGGGGTGGGGGAAGACTGCCAGTAGAGATGCTGAAATGGAAGAACTGGAGAAAGATTATATGCTTCTTAGTCAAGAGGATCGGTAAGATTACGGTTAAACATATCAATGGAAATTGATAGTCGAATTAACTATCACAGTCCCATTACTTTACAACAAATCATTTTTCGCATGGTGTTTTGAGAGAATAAGAAGTTTAAGCCTCACAGCTTCATGCAATAACTAAAGAAGAAAGGCAAGGTAGCAATATTCGGAAAAAAAAAAAAAAATGTAATGGAAGAAAAGAATAAACAGAATCGATTGCCTAAGAAATCAGTACCAAAACTACCAACCAAGTGAAGAATGGACAACACAATAAGAAAGAAACACATAAGAAAAATACCTCTTGCCCGAGAATATAACCCATATCTGTCTTTGATAAGAAGATCACGAGATATAGCAGTGCACATCTGGGACTGGGAGAGGGAGAGGGAGAGTGAGAGTGAGAGTGAGAGAGAGGATACACATGGTAGGAGAAATGATGATGATAACGAAAGCAATACATGGCATAACACAATGGATTCAAAGATGAAGAAAAAAAAACACTTTATACAAAGGATATCCACAGCAACCACCTCAAAACAAACCCCTGAACTACCCACAAAAAAATCATATTAAAAGCACGATAGATAGACAAGACAACCGGTCACGGACAGGCTTGCAGCATACTGCATCCTGACTAAATTTCAATTTGATTTGGAAATACAAAAATTACCAATTTCGCCCCTCCTAATCAAAACAAATCGACTGGGCTTTTACTTTTTTATCTTAACTAGCCCTGTTTAAGTACCAAATTTTGAAGTCAGCCCAAATACAGACGTGAGTCATCTTATTTTGTAAGTATATACAGTTTATTTCTAAATTCAAGAAAATATTTCATACAAAATTCATTGTTGATATAATGACATTAAAAATAATTATTTCACCACAAAAATTATTGAATAGTCAAGTTTTTTTTCCCATAATTGTCATTTTCTTCTTAATTCTTCCTTATTGTTTCTGAATGGTGCTTATGTTTGCTAATGTTTGTTGGTTTCATCAGTCTCTTGTTGTAAAAAAATAATTGACCCATTTGAAAAAATTATTTTTATCTATTTATGTTTTAGAAATGGTTTTTGGAGTGCATCAACTACATTTCCATATTATTTTCTAACTCATATAGCCCTTCCTGCACATATTGTGTGATGACTATTGCCGGACATTTTTGTGATTGTCTAATTCATGATAAATTATTTATGTTGTGATTATAAAACTGAATTGTCTGATAAGACACGTAAGAGATTATAGCAATAGACATTGTTACGCTCTTAAAAAAAGATGAAGCGGAAAGGGGAACGACTCGGTCCAAAACGATCCTAATCATTCGACCCTTAACTTAAATATCTTTCATAATAGTGGAATACTATTTTTCTAATAATTGTCTAAGCCTAGATAAAATGATAACACGAAGGCCAAACAACAACATCAACATATCTGATAATAAAATATCAATAAAATGAACGAAAAATAATTAAATAACAAAAATATAAACCCTAAACCCTAAAACCCTATACCCAAAGTAAGGTGAGGAACAATAAATATCTTATTTATAAGAATATTCATTTTGAAAGTTATACGGTAGTTACTATAAATTATCAACTGATGACGTATGCAACACTTGAATTTTCATTACCTACAAATAGAATTGGAAGATCATTCCAAAATGATTATCACGTGGCTATTGAAAATGAATCAAATCATATAGTTCTATTTCTCAATCTTTCTGAATTGTTTGGACAAAATCAAGATCAAAAAAATTAAAAAAAAAAATCAATCATTTATAACCACTGATAAAGAACTCTTCCAAAACTAAAAGATTAGTAATCATTTTTAAAAAACATATGCATTCAGTCTTATACAATAATAATATCTTTAATAAAGGGATTCATCAGTGTTATATTGTTTCTTTTTGGAATTTTAATTTAAGACTATTTGAACAAATGACAAGATTTCCAACAAATGATCATTGTTTTCTTCGCGTTGATCTTCATTGTCATGTTCCAAAAACCAAATGAAAAAGATTTTCGTCAAAACCATTAGACAATGTATTGAGTCTTTAGGCGCTTCACTTCACTGATGCAGCATCATAGTCAAATGTTAAGTAAAATTATTCTACAATATACATAGTCAAATGTCACTGATGCAGCATCATAAATTCAGACCATAACTACTCATACCTCCCAATCGACAGATTTTTTGCATCAAGAACTTTTGTCTGCTTCAAAGATTCTACTGGAGAATTCAAACGGGCATTCGGTAATTATATACTAGGTACATGCATAATAACTTCATAAAAGCCAAGAGCAAAAAAACATTCATTCTCCCTATATCTACTTCGTAATAGTTGGGATAGGAGCTACATCTTCATAAAATGTCACATCCATTCTCGCCATGCTGGTGGAGCTTTTGGTGTGCCATTTCAAGATTCTCTTTCAGCTTACAAATTTCTTCATTTGATTCCTTTTGAGCTCTTTGGGCATTCTCTTCTGCCTTGAGTCCTGCAGCATGTTCTTCTGCCAATTGCTGTTCCAGCCTAAAAATAGTCTCCTTCAGTTTTGACTCAAACCTGTTACACATAAATAGAAAAATAAACCAGTCGACCCAACAAAATGTTATGTTGCTTCTTGTTGTATAATAAGCGATTTCACTCCATCGACTCCAATAATGGCTAATTTGCACATTACTTTTAGATAGTAAATGTCTGAGGGCCGCAATTACCATTTCAATCGCTATCAATAAAACTTTGAAGCAAAATAAAATTTATTTACTGCCTAGAGCAAATTGAAGAAGAAATCCCCTAATTGATAAAGATGAGCAATAATATCTAGATAAGGCACACATCACATGAAACACCTTAATCAACGTCCTCAACTTATCTTTATAAGTTAGCCGAACCATGCTGACAGTATTCAAATAAAGACCACCAAAAATGACAACTCCTGCTTTATGATACAAGTAATAACTATGACGTCAAAATGAGAGGATACGTATATTCGTAATCTGGATCTTAATAAAAACAAGACTTTCAAAAATGAAAATCTCATGTATCTCAAATTACTTGTAAGAACAACTAAAAATAAGATGTCTCAAATACCAATAACAGTTCACAAATACTGTAAATAAGCTCATTGTAACAATTAACAGGAACAATTAGAGCTCAACTTTAATCATAGGTTTTTAAAATATAAGAGCTCAAACATTTGGTAAAAGTAAAAATTGTCATCAGAATTTGGTAAAATGTACTGAGATTGTACCTTAAGATTACCTTAGGATTACGGGGAGATCAGAAAAATACATTAATTACTCCATATTGTATTATTTTACTAAATTACAAAAATACAATGTAGCGTCTATGTGTGTATCAGCAAATAAAAATGCTGATATTTAATACATCACAAATTAATAGCCCATTTCTACAAATTAACAATTATTCAGCTATTTTTACACCTTAAATAAATAAATAATAAATATTTTTTTTAAATTAAATAAGAAAACCCCATTAACAAGGGAAAGAAGCTGCCATACTTGCTTAGTTTTCTTCAAATCATCCTTAGTCTTGTTATCAAAAAGGACACAATGATTTTTACCCAAATTTAGGATATCCTGTATCAATGTTAAAACTTTGTAATCAAACACCTAATCCATCCTTCAATGTCAATCTTTAATTCAATGTCATGGAAAAAACAATATATTTGAAAAGTTGGCTAAAAAACAAACCTTCAATGGGTCAGGACACTCTTGACCCAAATAATCTTCCAATGTCTCGGCATTATCTTCGAGCTCATCACCCCCAGTTACCCCTACAATCATATAATCAATAATTCTGCTTCCAAATAAAGTCTGCAGGCTGCGAAGTGCAGCTTCTTCTTCTTGCGAAAAAAGCGTTCTGATTGAGAAAATAACAACAATGGCATGAATCCCATCCTTTGACAAATTAATACATTTGACACTTTCTTTGCCAACAAAGTCGGACTCTGCAGAAAAATCAAACAACCATGGAATAATTGTTCACATTAGTTTTCCTTCTGTCACTAAAGTAAAATGAACAATAGAACTCGCTAAGCAATGCAACAATCAACATTATCATACCAGGTGTGTCGATTACATTGGAAATTTGGCCATCACCCAATACAGTTCTTTGCAACTCGCATGTGCTAGACTTGAAAGCTTTCCTTCCAAGAATACTGTTTCCAGTTGCACTTTTCCCATTACCAGTACGCCCAACTAGAACAACTGTTCGAACACCATTGGATGAAGATGTAAGCTCCCAATCATCATCTATTGCACTTCCTCCCATTTTCTAGATGAGCACTATACATAGAAACTTCTCTTTACAATTAATGTGAGTGTTATGCATTTTGTGGTGCACAGGATTATGTGCCATGTGTGGCAAGAAAGTACTTGACACCAAATTTTATAGATAAAGTAACGTATGATACAAATTGAACTTGGCAGTGAGTCTGTATCATATGATCTTTTACTTCAATAATTCCACCATTCTAGTGTTTATGTGGCTATTGTAGTAGAAGTTCAAGAAGGTGAGCGTGAGGTGAATGGACACTTAGTGTAACAACCCATTTTCTTAAAAGCTTTTAAATCGTAAAACTTCGCAAAATCTTTTGAAAATAATTACACTTCACTTTATTGACTCGAAACGTGAAAACTTTATTTGTAAAAATATCGTAAAAACTTTGGTGAAATTTCCTTAATTTTTTTTTAAAATGGTGAACAGTTAAATGCTGATCAATCGGCTCAAAATATCGTAAAAACTTTGGTGAAATTTCCTTAAATTTTTTTTTTTAAATAGTGAACAGTTAAATGCTGATCGATCGGCACCCACTCGGGTGGCGAACAATTCGACGTTTAATGTGTGCTGATCAATCGCCTATATCCTCGCGATCGATCGGCACCCCTGCTGGTGGCGATCCTTATTTGCATCAAAGGGACGATCAATCACCGCCTCCCAGGCGACTGATCGGCGCCCCTTTGTTTTCTTCTTTTCCCTGTCAAAACCTAAATTTCCAACAAAACACTCAATTCCTTTTTCCTTAGACACTCTTTGTGCCATCTCAAGCTGGGAATGTCAACCTCGAGTCTCACAATAACCATTTACGTATTTTACTTTTATTTCGTTCTCTGTCTTTCTTACATGAAAACATATGTCTGAAAATTATTTTCTATGCTTTCGTAAAACATGATACTTGATACGTGCATAATGCGTATAATCAAATCCTCAATCCCATAAGCATAGCATAACAATCTATACAAATCCATCGATCAACAATTTAAACAATCCTATTAATCATCACTATAATCTAACGTCAACAACTAATTCTATAACCTAATTTACCCAACTACATAACCATAAACCACATATCCTAAAAATCTATAAGCATCATCAATTATACCATTATAGCTATCAACTTCCTAGCACTTTGTGGTGTAGGCCAATCGGTCAAGCACGTACAACATACACTTACCTCAGATCCTTAACGATATTTAAGGAAATTGGATCACTTCCCTTGATGATTTGCAACCTATAGCATATACATCAAATAATTAGCATTCCAACAACTAAAGCATGCATAACACCTCTCATACATCCAATTTGAGAATTTCCAAGTTCATGTACTTCCCAGAGAGAAAGAATAATATCCAGATGTAAACCAAAATTCAACTTAAGCATCTAACCTAATTCATCCCAACAATTTAAATCAATATATATATATATATATATCATCCAATTTAATTAGTAATCAAAATCTAAATGTTTCCCAAGTATGCATATATGCACATCAAAGCTCAAAATGAGCATCCAAATCTCAATGGTTTCAAACACTATGCAACCAAATTCAACCCTTCCTTAACAATTTCAAAATTGAGCAACAATTGGCACAAGTTCAAAATTCCATAACTTATGCTATAATTATTCAAATGCATTAATTGCAAAGCCTATGGATCACTCAAATAGTCTACTTTAACATAACAAAGTCAATTATCAAATGAAAACATCAAACCCGAAAGTGTACTGTTATCTCCCTATTTGTGAACATTCATGAATATTTTAGTGTTTTCTTCCACTTAAATCTTCAAACAAACATCACAATCCAATTAAACATCAAACAAGCTAAAAAGTTGAGAGTGAAAAGCTAATTTCGTGCACCAACCCATCACTCATCATCAAACATCAATAAAACTCAGCAAAAACAACAACTAATAAACATTTATCCACTAAAATGCATAACTCATAACCCTAACTCCTCTTACCTTGAAAATCTTGAGAACTTGACGAGAAGGAGTTTTCGTGGGAGAGAGCTTCAACGGAGGGGGAGAAGATCGTGGGTCTCTCTCTCTCTCTCTCTCTCAAGGAATTCATCTAAAAAAATGAGGGAAGCTTCTTGAATAAGCTTCACCAAAGGATGAGGTGTCATCCTTTGATTGGAGTGACTCACCACTCCCTCTTCCTATTTCTATTTCTTCCACGCCAACCAGCCACCAAACTTTGATTTTCCAACCTCAATTTAACTTTTCATTTCTCCATTTTACTTCTCTTCCTAACTTTATTAATAACTCCAATTATAAAATAATTGAATTTCTACTATTCACCTCTAGTTATCCATTAAAAGTAGCATTATTTATGATGTACTTCAAATAAATCGTGCGGTAAATTTTCAGGTGTTACACTTAAGTGGGTTTCATTGTGGCATTTTTTTTCTTTCAGAGGTAGAATGTTTTAGTGGAAAATTGATTTAAAACTTCAACTATGCGTATTCTTTAATTCATTGCGTAGTATAATACAAATGTTTGAGTTCTATTTTTTTTAGTTTGATGAATGTCATCTCTTGTTGATCTTAGTTCGATTAGATTCAGCATCCTTGTTGGCGATTAATATTGTGATTTGTGTCGTGATTAAACTTGCTGCTTGGTACTGATTGTGAAATATTCAACTAAATCATGCGTATGATCTCAAAAAGACACAGTATGATTTATGAATATTTTAGAATTATGATTTATGGATTCTTGTAGTAAATCAGGCTATGTTTCTGTTGCCGTAGGCATAAATAGCTGAATTAACATCAAGGTGTGTCAGCAGCCAAACTGATATTGGCACAAGTTTTCAAATAGGCTAGAGAAACTTGTAAGAGTAGCAGAAAGCTAAATGGTCAAACGAATTGAAATTCAGGATGAAATTAACTCATACCTCAGCATAGTTTCTCTTTCTTTGAGTAACCCGACCAGCGAACCTCTCACCAGGCAATGCGCGGTCGCACATGACAACAATGCCAGGGTCGGCCAACTTGCACAGACCGTTTCCTTTAAAAGAAAGAGACTCGCAAAATAATTCCACCGCCTGGCCTCGCTTCATAAATAAAACTTGGAGTTTCTGCTGCTACTAGGTTTTGAAGGTTGAGAAAGATGCGTTTGCTCTTACTCTTCTTCTTGGAGTGAAGATGACATAGATACAGTGAAAACAGCTGTGAACGTAAGCATCTGGAACAATGAGTTAAATCAAACTGGTGGAGAGAGGAATCAAAGCCAGCAAGCAACTAAACCCTAAATCCCTAACCTTAAAACTCTAAACCCTACACTGGTGGAAATAGTTATTGGATCCATTTATATCATATAACTCTTTAAATGTACTTTTTTTTTTTGTTTTTTTATTGGTAAAGTGCAATTTACCCCTACAACTAGGTGAAATAGACAATTTACACCGTAAACTTGAATAAAGTGTAATTTGACCCCTACAACTAGGTGAAATGGGCAATTTACACTTTAAACTTAGATAATAGGCAAGAACAACCTTAATGTATTGATAATGGACAATATGCCCCCTACCGTCATAATTTCCGTAAAAAAATAACGTTTTTTCACTTGTTCATTTTTTTTTTTCCGAAATGCCCCTCACTGGACCGAACCGAACCGGACCAGTTCGGCTAATTGCACTTTGATTTTTTATTTTTATTTTTAATTCTATTCATCTGTCTAATCTTTTCCGAGAAATATGATTTAAAAAAAATAATAATAAATATGAGTAGAATTAGCTGAACCGGTTTAGTCCAGTTCGGTCCAGTAAGGGGCATTTCGGAAAAAAAAATGAAAAAGTGAAAAAATATTACTTTTTGATAGAAATTATGACAGTAGAGACCATATTACCTATTATCAATACATTAAGGTTGTTTTTGCCTATTATTCAAGTTTACGGTGTAAATTGCTCATTTCACCTAGTTGTAAGGGTCAAATTGCACTTTACCCAAGTTTACGGTGTAAATTATCCATTTCACCTAGTTGTATGGATCAAATTGCACTTTACTCTTTTTTTTAATTGTTTTAGTTGATATAACTTCAGTTTAAGCATTCAAATTATTCATTTTGATTTTTAGCTCCTTTACACGTCGCCTTCTGGTTTGATGTTGAATTCAGTGGGCCGGCAACTATTTCCACCAGTTTACATATGGTTAATCATCATGAAAACCACCTTGTTGATGCCATTCAAAGGACAAAATGGGCCGACCATATTTTGTCTACTGCCCCAGATGGGCCACCAACTCAATGGTAGCAAGTCTAATAATTATTCATACACAGATTATAGTTCTTTTGTAGCATCTAGTAACTGTATATAAATGGATAACTCATTCCTTCCTGAAGGTATTATGCCATTCATTGTCTATCATTGTTATGAATTAATGTGTGGTTCTTTTGTTGATTTGTTTCATAGGAAAGTGAACTCAGTAGGAACAAGGAGAATATGAATAATTCTCTCAGTAAACATAGAAAATAGAATGGCGATGACTGGCATTAAGAACCAACATTGTCTACGCAATTAGAACCAAGTTTACACAATAATACTGGTCTGGATACACTAGTTGATGCATAAGAACTAATTTCACATTTCATCCTCCATAAAAAAGTGAGTAGATATTAGTAGAACTATCATGTTTCATCTTTCGATCGTACTGTCAAGGTCTCCCAAGTAGTAGATGACAATAATCCATTGGTAAAATATTTGCACGTAATCTCATCCTTTAACTTATCAAAATTCTCTCGAAAAAGTATAAAGCAGCAACTAGGCGCGAAGCACAAAGGGGCACACGCAGGGAATGGGCGCAACAAGGCGCGCTGGACGCAATAGGGCGCGCATGCGCAGCAACTGGTGGCGCGCACGCACGGCAACTGGTGGCGCGCACGGACTAGTGCTGGACCGAAGGCGCGCGTGCACAAGAAGTTATTGGCGCGCACGAGGATGACCAGAGACAAGTGCAACACACACGCGTGAACAGTAGCCACTCCAACGACTAAAATTCCAAAACCTTTCCTTCTGGTTCTTCTTCTCCCGATTCTCCTCCTTCTTCTATTTAAGCTTTCTCCAAAGCTTTGTAAACTTTAGTTAGTGAATTGAATATTCGAAAATCTTTGAAGAGTGTCTTCAATTTTTGGAGTCTTCTCCGTCGTTCTCAGTGTTCATCGCCGGTGCGTGGCACCGATGGATTTCACCAAAATTGCTAAGTCCAAGGTTACTTGTTGAGCTCTTAGTTCCATCTTTTCCTCCAGTCTTTTGAGAATGGAACATCCTAGAGAAAGGTGGCGAAATCGGATCTCCAAAGTTGGGGGGAGTGCATTCTTACTTCTGTGTACTAGTTAAATTGAATTCCTTCTTCCTTATTAGACAATAAAATTTCACTCCTTCCTTCTTACTTCTGATGAGGGCTATCTATATTCTTCATGGGAGGCCAAGGAAATATGACACAGAGCTGACCTGAAAAGGCTTCGAGTTAGCACCCACAAACAGAGTATGCAATCGGTGGTCGGTTACCCGATGAGCTAATATTATAGCTCTCGACATACACTTCTTTACAAGGAAAGAAATGACAGCGATGAAGGTGGTTTTCTTCTGCTTTTCTACTCTTGAAAGAGAGGAGAGAAGATGGGGATATTACTCAACAAGCAACCGCGGTCTTGTGAGCAAAAGAGGCGCTCTTCTTTTGGTTGAAAATAACCCATGCACTTACCTTTCGGCAATGATAAAACCAACCGGTTTTCTGCTTAAATAAAAACTTCAATTCTCATTCATCAACAAGCTTTTACAAACACCAATTGCCATGTATTTATAGACTTAAGGTGGCTGAGTTTTGGATTTCAAATTGGCGCCCAAAAGTGTTTGGATTTTGTGGCCAAAAATGGTGATCCGTGTGACTTGAAATGGATGGCCGAAAATGCAACAATTTCCCTTAATCGATTGATGAGATGAAGTCACGCCATTCTTCCTTGAATCTTTAGCGAGGAGCCTCTTCAATGGATGAAGAATTTTGCTCAAAAAATGGTGGTCCCCTACCCTTTGGTATGTGCCAACCTTGGTGCTTCTCTTTGCCATGTGGAACCATGGTTCCTACCTCTATGCAAGTTTTCCCTCATTTAATTAATCTCACTCAAGCCAGCACTAATCCTATCATTCATCTAACCCTAGCATTCATCTAATGCATGCATAAAACTATATAAGACTAGTGTTAGCCAATATTACAAAAAAGCTAGAGTTTGCCACAAAATACAATAATTTTGGTTACATGAATTTGTCTAAAGGAAAACAAATTTCCTCTTGATCTTGAGCAACTTTGAGTTGTGCCTCCTTGGGCCTAGACTTGTGCATTGGGCTCCAATCCAAGCCTTTAAGTTGCATTCATCTACAAAAGAAATAAACTTGTTAGACAACAAGTTAATTATATCATGAGCCTTAGTTTGGACATTGGTTTGATCTTTGGTTTCATGGAATTATTGGGTCTTAAATTTTGATCAGGCTTTGGCTATGAAGCACATCACAATATAATAAAAAAGCTATGCATGATGGTTTAACCAATTACTACACATTCAAGATGAGGGAAAGAGCTATCAAGTTGGCTCCTCTTATACCGGAGCAAATTGTTTCGATCTATCAAACTATGAAGGAAAAGAAAGGAAAGGAGACGCTATATATATATATCCAAGAATGAGTTGAAAAATGCCATAGCTAGTATGGGGACATTGGTGTTAATCTTATTTTGAGATAGAATTGACAACTTGGAAGTAATATCAGAGCAAGTTATTTCTCCAATAGAAGCATTCCAACATGTTTTCCTCGAAGATCTTCTTCAAGGATTATCTCCCTTGCGAGGTATTGAGTATGATAACTATATAAAAATAAGAGTTATTTGCATCATTATAAGCAAAAGAAATGAGACGGTTGCGCCCCGACGCGTAATAGCCTGAGCCGCAGCCCATCTTGCTGATTGAACCTAAGTTGCGGAGAAAAAGAGAAATAACAACCTAAGCCGTTGCACATAAGTCTAAGTCGCGGCGCAAGAATAGATTCACTTGTCAAAATTACAAGATTTTGCATGTTTGGAAAGATTGCTTCAAAGATTTTGGAAACCCTAATCACGCCTCTATAAATATATGTTATTCAGACAATTTGATGACCCTTTGGCAGCCATGAGAGGAATTTTTGGAGAGAGATCGAAGAAGATTTCTAACCCCGGACGAGAATACCAACACACGTATTATGCCACAACGGTGACGTCCGGAGACAGATATTCGCTTTTATCTACTTCTTTTCTTTAATAGTATTATGTTCAACATTATTTTTACTATTTTTCATTCAATTATGTTTAATTAACTCTCATTCTGGATGAGAGATTGATCGTTTATTTAGAGTATTATTTTGATGACGGATTATAAACCTCTATATCTAGTCTTAAAATATTGATATTTTGAATTGAATTTGTGAACATGGTTGATTATGGAAACATAACCGTCAGTTATTGTTGAAGTTTGTGTAGACTGTGTTCTATTTGCTTTTGTTTGATCTTAGTTGTCATCAAACTTTTCAATCCATTGTGTCATGACACGAGTTAGTGGCTTTTCTCATACACACGAGTATGAATGATGCCATAATATGAATGGTGACCAAAGGATAGAAAAGAAGGGTTGAAGATCTTGCTATTGAAAAAGAATGCAATCACAAGATTGGACAATGAACAAGAGATCAATGGAGAGCTTTGTCTCCACCTCCATAGCCAAAGGCCACCTAGAGAGCCTCTCTCTAACTTTAGCTGATAATATTTCTTGCTTCACTAATGACAACATTAAAAACATAATTGAAATTAAAACCATGTATATGGTGCGGTTGACTTTAGCATCTATGTTTGAGGTTCTTTTGACATAGAAAATTAAATCCATTCATGAAAGTTTAGAATGTTTTATATGTCTGGCCCATATTTTTGGGCTAGACTTATTGTGGGCATTAAGCCCAATAGCAACATAGAAGAGAAGTTTCTGTTAAAAGCTTTATCTCATGTGAATCATTAAAAAACAAAGGTGAGAATGAATGACAGAGAAAAAGGCTAGGTTTTTGAGCTTTGGCAAGAAGATTGGGCGACCAAACGGTGCCGGTTTTGATCCGAACTTGAGGCGTTGGATTCCCTGCATTGTGCTTTTCAATCCCATAGGTGGTATTCTTTCCGATTGTGCTCAACTAGAATGGTACTGCTATATCTATATGAATAAAAATGGATATAGTTGTCTGTACTGGCTAACGAGTGATGCAGTAATACAAATATAAAGACCTAAATATAACCAAATTAGAATACGTGTTTCTGCTTATAATATTTCTTCTGAACTCTGTATCTAGGCAGTAAAACGGTTCTCCGTTCGCTCTCTCTCTCGTTTTCTCTAGTTTCCACATCCATTCTCGCACAGTCGCGTAGACGTATTCGCACTTTCGTTAGTCTCGCACTCTCCTATCTCGCTCGCCGCCGAGCGCCGAGCACGGAGCTTGCACTGTCGCTGTCTCGCACAGCCACTGTCAGAAAACAATATTATCTTCCGGTGAAACATCCCAACCCAAACTCCATCTAGTCCAATATTATCTTGCACTGTTTTTTTTTTTCGATAACACTTATTCCACCTTCCTAATAGGGTTCGTCTTAATAACTTCTGGATTGCTACTTCACGCTGTTCGTTACTTTAAGTTAAATGACTCTTACAGATGGGGAATATTTTTTGCTTGCATACTTAATATGATGACTACGAGGAGGTTTATTTTTCTTCTATGTTTGTCACACATGTTTCATATTATATCCTCATCGCCATATTTTGCAGTTGAGGTTGGCGTTGGATGTATCAACTTTGTGCAGAAGTTTGTCATTGTTACGTGGAAAGTCTATTCTTCCAACTTCATTCTCATTTTGATGCTACATTATAGTCTTTCGTTATAAGCCTCAAAATTATGCGTGAATTTTCCATGCATTTTAATTTAGTATTGCTTGCGCGCATCTATTTCAAAATAAATTGATATTTAGAAGTATATGGATATTATGCAGATATCTTCAGTTTGGAATTCAAAACTTCATCATGATTGGAAACCATGTATGAATGATATCAATGAAAGTGCTACAAATGCAGGTGATGAAAATTCTGAGTTTATTTACTATTAATTCCGTTTGAATTTCAAACTTTGAAGGTTATTTCGATATACTTTTTCTATATAAAAAAAAAAGTCAAAAAATGATGAATAAGAGAGGAGATAGAAAAAAATCATTTTCACGAAAAAAACACGCATTAATTAAATTAATTTTTCTTTGATTATAGAGAACTAAACTAAAAAGATAAATCCTCCTTACTTGGTAAAATTAAATCTCACATGTTGATAATGAAATTAATATTGTCCTAAAGATTGATAATCAACTCTTTTTCTTGGCACCTGTTGGTCGTTGGTATCTGCAAAGTTTTTCAGAATGTTAGCTCATTGTGTGAGTTTTGAATGTTACTGTTTATTAATTTATTTAAAAAAAAGTACTAAAATAATTTATTAATTTAAAATTGGGGAAATTTACAAATTGGCAGCTATAGTGAGCTGAATGACGGGCTTTGTTGGACTTGGAAGGATTTGTAAAGTGAGACCATATTCTGTGGGCCTCTGTTACTAGGTTTTCAGATGCATCTGCGTAGTTTTGTGAAGTTGAACTTCTTGTAGGTTGGACTTTGCTTAATGTTTGATATAACCAAGAGATTTACTTTTCAATATGCTTCCTGTTCTATCTATTCCTTTTAGTGGTCAAGACATGTCAATTAATTTATCTTTCTTGTTTGGTGTATTTTCTTTCACGTCTTGATTACAACTCCACAGGTTTCAGCACACTTTTACGTCTTTTTTTTTTTTTTTTTTTTATGCTGTGTAGTATTTCATTGTCATTCGATTGTTTTTTTTTTTTTCAGAAAAAAGTTAGAAGTCTTAATCAATGTTATCCCTATCTGCAAGAGAAAAAGAATTACCATCCCACTCTCAATGTGGTCATAAATCAAACTTCCCACACTTCTTTTATTTTTCAATTTTGTTGTTCCAATCATTTCTTTTGGTTGTTTCCTTTGCGCCTGTTGTGCAAGAAGGAATGGAGGTAAAGTGTCCCCAAAATCATGGCTGATATCCGAAATTGAATTAGTTAAAGTTCATTGAATTAGTTAAAGTTCAATGACCCATGGTCCTTTCTTTTATTGGGAGTCCTTTGACATCTGATAATTGGCATTGCTAGGCATGTTTAGGTTATGCATTCTAGTGGAGCATGCCCAGTATTTGAACTAATGAAAGCAAGCAGCTTGATGTTTTGTTGTATTGTATTTTTTGTAAGAATTATATTCTTTGTCAGTTTAAGATAATTGAATTATCAGTCATATCATGACAGTTGAGTGATATGATTGGCAACCCAAAAACTTGAAGTTCAAAATCTTGAAGGCAACCCAAAAACAAACATGTGAGTCATCTTATTTCTTAAGTATTATATTCAACAACTATTTTGTAGACTTTTTATATTCTCACGTATTCATGTGACGTCAAAAATTATTATATTAAGTTTATTACCAAATAGGACCAGTAGTAAAACTTATTGGGATTATTTTGTGATGTATTTAAGATTTGTTATGTCATCTATTGGTTGTTACACATTCTATTGTAATTGTTATTTAGATATTTATATTCTTTTTAGTGTTTATAACATTGGGCAACAACGAAGTTATCAGTCTAAGAATGGTATGATTGTAGTTTTGAAAATGCAAAATTGTGGATTTTATGAAGCAGAATGAAGAAGCTTAAAGACCACTAAAGTAAGATGAGTAATGAATAAAATGGTATTACACATCTTGATCATACTTTTTCAAGTTCTAATAGGTCTTTGGATTGATCAATTTGAATTATTATTCCTTACTTAATCTATTTCATGATGGTTCCTGACAAGTATATGCAATTGAGTACAAATTTGTTCTGTGTTGTTGAGTTGGTCTGAAAATTAGATGCATTGCATAAAAGGTATTGATGTGGCATATGAATCCAAAATAAGTGGGCAAATTCTTGATGTCAGTCAATATAGAAGTGATGGCAGATCAAGATCATAGAATCTTTTCTAGTTTATAATGTAATGAACGAATCATTAAATTGTGCAGATTTTAAAAAATTTGTTGTAATGTAATATGTCACTCATTCCAATTGTGATTTTCTAATCAATTTCAACTGTGATTTTGGTAGCTGTATATGAGAGATCTTTTGCCAATTAGAAAATTGCAAGCTGCCTTAAATTAGTGAAATATTACATAATGGAAACGTATTGGCTAATAAACCAAATTAGACATATGTATTGAGTAAAGTTCAACATAGTTGATCGAGTAAGGTCGTTTTTCACGATTTTTTATGCCTCAAAAAATCGATTGTGGTATGTATTGTTGTTTGATTTTTGTTGATCAAATACTTTTTAATGTTTTATCTCTCCAAGTTGAAAACTTTATAATGTCTTTTTTTTCCTTTTCTCAATCATTACGGCACATTTATTTTTTAACATTAGTGATTAATTTTCATTTGACACTTGTAAATGTTTGTTTTTTCCTTTTTGTAATGGCAGGTATTGAAGTTACGCTAGCTTCCAACGAATATGAACATTTTGGATGCATATATTAGATCCAATACTGCCACGGAAAATTGTTTTTTTCTTTAAGGTAATTAATTTTTTCTTTTATTTACATTTGCATGTTCTTATGGTGTTTATATAGTTCTACTGATTTTATCAACTAGTGAGTAAAATATACCAACGGCAACAATTACATTAGAATTATTACATTATTTTTTCTCATTATACATAGTGTTTTGATAGATCCTGAGAAATTTACAACACAATATAGGCAAACACAGATGAAGAAATCAAAATTATTATTGAAGAAATCTCTAATACAACAAATAAAGTTCTACACGAGGAGAATTAACTCTTTTCCCCCAGGAACTCACTTCCTGGATAGTGTACCAGAATACTACACTCAACTCCCTTCCAACTTTCACACCCTTCTCTCTCACCAACCTCTCTCCTTTTACTCTTCATTTCTTTCTCGCTGCTCGGACAACTACCCGATACAATTTATTAAAACAAACTAACAACAACTACTTTTTTCTTCAAAACTACTTTTTTCTTCTCGCATAAGTAAACCTCGCTAAAAGTTTGTCCTGCTGATATTGGTGTGGAATATAAAGGGAAAAGATAATGTTTGAACTTTTTTATTATATATTCATATTACTTATGGCAGGAGGTTCGGTGGTGAGCGAAATAAGTAGAAAAAATCAAATTGTTTTATAATAGGTAGATAGTTCTAATGTATGGTGGTCTTTGTACTCCATCAAGAGGTTGTAAATTTTAGTAACATTTACAAACAAATTAAATAAGCAGAGAACATTTAAAAGTACTGAATACATATTGATTGTAATGAAGTCTAGTTCCAAAATTTGGCGATGACAATTGATGAGTTATGAAAAAACAAAGTGAAGCATAGTTCCAAATAATATAATTTGTAATTTATAATTTATAATTTATTATTTATAATTTATTTATAATTTTATTATATTTATAATTTTATTATTTGGAACTATTCTTTACTCCATTGGTTCATGATTAATTCATTGTCATAGTCAAAATTTTGAGGTAGCCTTTATTTTTATCAATATGTTTTTAGTATTTTAAAATGTCTTTTTTTTACTGAACATTTTTTTTTTGTGAATTGTGGCCAATAAAATTCACAACCTTTGGCAGGAGTGGGAAAATTTTATTATTTCCCTCTAATATTTGTTGGTCTATCCCTATTAGGAAGAGTCTCTTTGCCTTTAATTTATGTTGATCTATCCCTATCGTGAGGAGTTTTCTTGAATGAATAGAGACCTAAAGTAGAACGTTGGTGTCCCGAGAGAAAAACTTATTTTTGATCTTGTTATACATGCTTAGTCTATCCCACTATTAAGGTGTTTAGTTTTTTTTTTCAACAAAGTCGTAAGTCGTATGGCTTCTCCATGTTCCATGCAAAATAGTTTACGTCTCATCCCACTAGGTGATACGATTTCAAGATTATAGGTGTTGCGAAAAATCGTATACGCAAGTGCACGTGTCGCAAAAGTAATAAAGTGTGTATAAGTACGAGTGTCGATCCCACGAGGAATAATTATGTTAAATATTGAGTATCTAAATTTTAGTTTAATTTGAAAAGAAATAATAATTTTTGTGATTTAGATTTTAAAACTAAAATAATAATTCAAATAAAATTAAGCAGCAATTTAAATAAAAGATTTAAAAATAAAGAAGTAAGATTATATGATGAGAAAATCCAGGGTTCCGATTTCACTTAGCTAATCCTATTTATTAGCCCTAATTCAAGTAATTAAATCCTATTTCTATGTGTTGATGGCAATTTCACGAAAATATTTATCAATCTCTCTCGAGCAAAGACAAACTTATTCAACTAACGAATTATCACCTCTCGGTCTCTAATCCTGAGAATTAATTGAATACATTAGGAACAAGAAATTATATTACCACTCAAACGTCCTAACTATCTCTAGCCTAGGATCCTTTTTAAGGCAAAATATTCAGTGCACGGTTAAATTCTCCGCTCTCGCATCCCGAATCAACCCTAAAGTTCTTAGTTTTGGTGATCAAGCAAACCTAAGCATTACGTCCAGAATAGATTACTCAACACAGAACAGGAACAGGAAATTAAATACTTGAATTAAGAAAAATAAATAATCATAACTAGGCTACATCGAAACCCTAGAACAAACGTTAGTTCATGCTAAAAGATAAATAAACAACACAAATAATAATAAAGTAGTGCATAATGAAATAATAGAAAGAAAAAGAGAAGGAAAATTATTCTGTAATTCTCTGCCGACGAAAATCGCCTCTGCTCTCTGTCGCCGAATCCTCTCCAGCCGATCCAGAATCTCCCATCATTTAGGTCTGCTCTAGGTTTTTAATGTGGTTTTTCAGCCGATCAATGGTTGAGATGAAGTCTGTATTCAGTTTAACGGCTCGGATTAAAACACGTCCTCTTTCCATATTAACAATTTGATCAGCGATCGATCTCTGCCAAGTTATAGAGATCGATCGCGGCATTTCTTTGTAGCATATGTGTGGCGATCGATCTCTGTATTTCACAGAGATCGATCGCTGCTTCCTTCAAGTGATCGCTGCTGGCTATGTTAATTGTTCTTCTGCCTTTTCTCCATGTACTGCGATCGATCTCTGGATTCATAAAGAGATCGATCGCTGCTCTTCTATGTACAACAAATCGCTAGCTTCTCTTCAATTTGCAATTATGTATATGTAGCGATCGATCTCTTCATTTCATAGATATCAATCGCGGCTATGGTTTGCTCTTAAAATTGCAAGCGATCAGTTGCTGAATGTCGATCAGTTGCTTCTCACTTAACTTTGAATTTTAATTCTTTTTCACCTCCTTTTTCCAGCCTCCTGTTCTATATTTAATATCTGCACACTTGCACACAATTTATCAAATTTCTTCAAACACTCGAGGAAAAACTTATCAAATCAAGTGTAAAAAGATATAAATAAGTGTGTAAAATACACACTTATCAATAGGATAGTGTATGTTTGCTTTCATAGTCTAATCCATCTCATTTAGAATCCAACCCACAAAATTTTTTTGAAAAACAAATAAAATTTATTTTGTCTTTTAGATTTTTCAACTTGGATACATTTTTTCATGTCTTTAGTGATGACATCATTATTGTCTATACGTTTTAGTAAGCAAGTTTTTTTGCGATTTCTTCGTATGAAGAGTTGTTCCACTTGCCCTAAGGTCTTGACACATCTTTAGCATTTCTACGATTGATATGGACATTTATAGTCAAGTTTTAAATTCTAGTAGTTAAAATAAATCTAATGTTTTTTCTACAATTTTGAATAAATATGTGAAGAGATATTATTATAAATTTTTTTTAAATAGTTTGGAATGTCAAGGTCATTACGATCTCAAAAGTTCTTGTACTAGACAACTACTCAAGATTTGAGGAATAATTTGTAATGTTGATTGGAATACTATTGACAGTGGTGCTGGAAAATTACATCTTAAAATTGGTTTACATGATAACTTGAAACTAATTAGAATCTGTATATGAAGCAAGAGATACTTAGATTGGAGTATTAGCAAAGAGAGAAATAGTATAGAGGAATAAGAGAAAGAAATCTTAGTTTTCATGATTCATCTTAGGACGTTTCATGATTCATCTTCAGATTGTTAGAAATTAATTTTCACAAAGGTCGTTTTATTCATTCGCGGTGCAATATGTTTCGGCTTCCAAACTACATGTTTCAGCATCTCTTTATCAATAGCGCTATAGGTTGATGCATAGAAAATTACGTTACATTAAATAAACAAAATTTACAAGAAATAGAATCTTAAAACTAACCACAAATCTTAGCAACAATGCTAGATTCAGAATAACTTTTCTTCATCAATAATCATCATCACAACCTCCGATCTCACACTTTCTTTTTCTATGTATAATAACCCTCTCTTACTAATTCTAACTCTCTAATAACTTTCCAATAAACTAATAAAAACTAAGTTTATAAACATATTATATAATTATCAAAATACTCCTATGATTATTTCCTAATAATACTCCCACATTCGAAATCGACCTTTTCCTCAAGGTCGTAAGTTGTATGGCTTCTCCATGTTCCATGCAAAATAGTTTACATCTCTTCCCACTAGGTGATCCGATTTCAAGCCTATATGATAGTGTTGCTTCCATAGTCTAATCCACCTCATTTAGAATCCAACCCACAAAATTTTTAGAAAAAAAAAAATGAAATTTATTTTGTCTTCTAGATTTTTCAACTTGGATACATTTTTTCATGTCTTTCGTGATGACATCATTATTGTTTATACTTTAGTAAGCAAGTTTTTTGTGCGATTTCTTCGTATAAAGAGTTGTTCCACTTGCCCTAAGGTCTTGACACATCTTTAGTACTTCTACGATTGATATGAACATTTATAGTCAAATTTTAAATTCTAGTAGTCAAAATAAATCTCATGTTTTTTTCTAGAATTTTGAATATATATGTATAAAGATATTCTTATAAAAAAAATTTAAATAGTTTGGAATGTCAAGGTCATTATAATCTCTAAAGTTCTTGTACTAGACAACTATTTATGATTTGAGGAATAATTTGTAATGTTGACTTGAATACTATTGACAGTGGTGCTAGAAAATTACGTCTTAAAATTGGTTTACATGATGACTTGAAACTAATTAGAATCTGTATATGAAGCAAGAAATTCTTAGATTTGAGTAGCAAGAAACAGAGAAATAGTATAGAGGAATAAGAGAAAGAAATCTTAGTTTTCATGATTCATCTTAGAAGGACTTTTCATGATTCATCTTCAGGTTATTTGAAATTAATTTTCACAGAGGTTTATTCATTCGCGGTGTAATATGTTTCAGTTTCCAAACTAGGATCTTAATCTATAACATGTTTCAACATCTTTTTATCAGTAGCGCTATAGGTTGATACGTACAAAATTTCGTTACATTAAATAAACGAAATTTACAAGAAACAGAATCTAAAAACTAACCACTAATCTTAGCAACAATGCTAGATTCGGAAACGCTAATTATCTATCAATAACTTTTCTTCATCAATAATAATCATCACAACCTCCTATCTCACACTCCCCTTTTCTATGTATAATAACTCTTTCTTACTAACTCTAACTCTCCAATAACTTTCCAAAAAACTAACAAAAACTAAGTTTATAAACATGTTATATAATTATCTAAATACTCCTATGATTATTTCTTAACAATACTCCCCCATTCGAAATCGACCTTTTTCTCAAGGTCGTATGGCTTCTCCATGGTCCATGCAAAATAGTTTTTGTCTCATCCCGCTAGGTGATCCGATTTCAAGCCCATAGGATAGTGTATGTTTACTTCCATAATCTAATCCACTTCATTTAGAATCCAACCCACAAAAGTTTTTAGAAAAAAAATGAAATTTATTTTGTCTTCTAGATTTTTCAACTTGGATACATTTTTTTATGTCTTTCGTGATGACATCATTATTGTCTATACTTTAGTAAGCAAGTTTTTTGCGATTTCTTTGTATGAAGAGTTGTTCCCCTTGCCCTAAGATCTTGACACATCTTTAACATTTCTATGATTGATATGAACATTTATAGTCAAGTTTTAAATTCTAGTAGTCAAAATCAATCTCATGTTTTTTTCTAGAATTTTGAATATATATGTATAAAGATATTCTTATAAAAAAAATTTAAATAGTTTGGAATGTCAAGGTCATTATAATCTCTAAAGTTCTTGTACTAGACAACTATTTATGATTTGAGGAATAATTTGTAATGTTGACTTGAATACTATTGACAGTGGTGCTAGAAAATTACGTCTTAAAATTGGTTTACATGATGACTTGAAACTAATTAGAATCTGTATATGAAGCAAGAAATTCTTAGATTTGAGTAGCAAGAAACAGAGAAATAGTATAGAGGAATAAGAGAAAGAAATCTTAGTTTTCATGATTCATCTTAGAAGGACTTTTCATTATTCATCTTCAGGTTGTTAGAAACTAATTTTCACAAAGGTCGTTTTATTCATTTGCGGTGCAATATGTTTCGGCTTCCAAACTAGGATCTCAATCTATAACATGTTTCAGCATCTCTTTATCAATAGCGCTATAGGTTGATGCGTAGAAAATTCCTTTAGATGAAATAAACAAAATTTACAAGAAACAAAATCTAAAAACTAACCACAAATCATAGCAACAATGCTAGATTCGGAAACGCTAATTATCTATTAATAATTGTTCTTCATCAATAATCATCATCACAACCTCCTATCTCACACTCCCCTTTTCTATGTATAATAACATTTCTTACTAAGTCTAACTCTCCAATAACTTTCCAAGAAACTAAAAAAAACTAAGTTTATAAACATGTTATATAATTATAAAATACTCCTATGATTATTTCCTAACAATACTACCCCATTCGAAATCGACATTTTCCTCAAAGTCGTAAGTCGTATGGTTTCTTCATGTTCCATGCAAAATAGTTTTTGTCTCATCCCGCTAGGTGATCCGATTTCAAGCCCATAGGATAGTGTATGTTTGCTTCCATAGTCTAATCCACTTCATTTAGAATCCAACCCGCAAAAGTTTTTAGAAAAAAAATGAAATTTATTTTGTCTTCTAGATTTTTCAACTTGGATACATTTTTTCATGTCTTTCATGATGACATCATTATTGTCTATACTTTAGTAAGCAAGTTTTTTTGCGATTTCTTCGTATGAAGAGTTGTTCCACTTGCCCTAAGGTCTTGACACATCTTTAGCACTTCTACGATTGATATGAACATTATAGTCAAGTTTTAAATTCTAGTAGTCAAAGTAAATCTCATGTTTTTTTCTAGAATTTTGAATATATATGTAAAAAGATATTCTTATAAAAAAAATTTAAATAGTTTGTAATGTCAAGGTCATTACGATCTCTAAAGTTTTTGTACTAGACAACTACTTATAATTTGTAATGTTGACTTAAATACTATTGACAGTGGTGCTAGAAAATTATATCTTGAAATTGGTTTAAATGATGACTTGAAACTAATTAGAATCTTTATATGAAGCAAGAGATACTTAGATTGGAGTAGTAGCAAAGAGAGAAATATTATAAAGGAATAAGAGAAAAAAATCTTACTTTTAATGATTCATCTTTAGGTTGTTAGAAACTAATTTGCACAAAGGTCATTTTATTCATTCGCAGTGCAATATGTTTCGACTTCCAAACTACATGTTTAAGCATCTCTTTATCAATAGTGCTATAGGTTGATGCGTTGAAAATTCTGTTACATTAACTAAACGAAATTTACAAGAAACAGAATATTAAAACTAGTAACAAATCTTAGTAACATTGCTAGATTCAGAAACGCTAATTATCTATCAATAACTTTTCTTCATCAATAATCATCGTCACAACCTCCTATCTCACACTCCCATTTTCTATGTATAATAACATTTTCTTACTAACTCAAACTCGCCAATAACTTTCCAAGAAACTCACAAAAACTAAGTTTATAAACATATTATATAATTATCAAAATACTCCTATGATTATTTCCTAACAATACTCCCCCATTCGAAATCGACCTTTTCCTCAAGGTCGTACGTCGCATGGCTTCTCCATGTTCCATGCAAAATAATTTACGTCTCATCCCACTAGGTGATCTGATTTCAAGCCTATATGATAGTGTATGTTTGCTTCCATAGTCTAATCCACCTCACTTAGAATCCAACCCACAAAATTTTTTAGAAAATTAAATTAAATTTATTTTGTCTTCTAGATTTTTCAACTTGGATACATTTTTTCATGTCTTTTGTGATGACATCATTATTGTTTATACTTTAATCAGCAAATTTTTTTGCGATTTCTTCGTATGAAGAGTTGTTCCTCTTGCCCTAAGGTCTTGACACATCTTCAGTCTCTGTCTCTCTCTGCTCGCACTCGCAGTTCGCACTCACAGTCGCCCGACGCCAAACCACAGTCGCCGACTTCCGACCTCGACTTCCGACTTCTGACTTCGACAAAGCTTCCGACTTCCGACGAAGGTAAGTACCGTAAGCTGTTGGACTTGGGGCTAAATTAGAATGTAGCATTACTCCTCCAACTTCACTTCTCTGATTTACGATCCTCATTCACAGGTAATTGAAGATAACGTCAAAATAAAAATTGGATTCAGAGGGGGAATTGAGTACTTCGGCCATTGTGGAAGGTTTTTTTCTTAATTCTTGCTCTGCTTTCTTAAAATTGTTGTGGTTGTCTGGTTGATGTTGGTTTGCTGTAAATTTTGTGGTTGATGTTGGTTTGTTGTTAATGTCATTTTGTGTGAGTAATTGGTTATTCTGTAGGCAGGATATTTTTGTTCAAATTTGAATATCTGTACCACACATGGCAACATAACAGAGGTTAGAAAATTTGATTTAGTTCTTAATTCTAGGAAATTATAATAGTACATTGCTTGGTTGGCATTCATTTGATCCATGCTGTTGTCCTGTGTCCACCCTTTTTATTTCCATTGATTTTGGAACAAATTTGATTACAGATGGGTTGTTCTTACTTGAGAAAACAGAGCTGTAAAACATTTTTGTGCATTAATGCATGGCTGCAAAACCTTGCCTTTGAAACACATAATGTAGAAGACATATGTGGCGCTTGATTTACAGGGAAGAAGCCCAACACTTGGTGTTGAGCTGCAAAGCCATTCGCATAGTCAAGAGTTTTAATTGAAATTTGTACATTGTTTCTTCTATTTTATAATGCCCTTTCCGCATAGCATAAAATGTACGTCTTTTGCTAATTTGATTCGATGGAATGCGAAAGTGAAAACAAACATTTAGTGTGATAATTATAATAAGTGATAGATTATATATTATATGTTTAAAAAAAAGTGGGAAAACCGGAACCGAATTAGAACCGGAACCGAAATTCGGATCCGGTTCTAGTCCGGTCCTTAAAAAAATAAAAACAGTTCCGGTCCTAAAAATTAAAAACCGAATTTTATTATTTCGGTTCCAATCTTCGCAAAAACCAGACCGGACCGGTTTTTGCTCACCCCTACTTCTACGATTGATATGAACATTTATAGTCAAGTTTTAAATTCTAGTAGTCAAAATAAGTCTCATGTTTTTTTCTAGAATTTTGAATATATATGTGAAGATATATTCTTATAAAAAAAATTTAAATAGTTTGGAATGTCAAGGTTATTACGATCTCTAAAGTTCTTGTACTAGACAACTACTCAAGATTTGAGGAATAATTTATAATGTTGACTTGAATACTATTGACAGTGGTGCTAGAAAATTACATCTTGAAATTTATTTATATGATGATTTGAAACTAATTACAATTTATATATGAAGCAAGAGATACTTAGATTTGAGTAGTAGGAAAGAGAGAAATAGTATAGAGGAATAAGAGAAAGAAATCTATTTAGGACAATAGTCTACCTTATTTCTTTATCATATTTGCTTGTTGACATTAAAATAATTATAATTTGAATATGAAGCAAGAGATACGTAAATTGAAGTAGAGAAATGAGAAAAATAGTAAAGTCGAATAGGGGAAAGAAATCTATTAGGTCAATATTCTACCCTATTTCTTTATCGCATTTATGTATAAAATAAATTAGTGACAAAATTATTATTTGTCATAGTTCTATTTAGTTGTTGTATACATAAACGTAGTTTTACCATTTGTGTTGTTGTTGACAGTGAAATAGAGTGAGGACATTTTTCGAACAGATCTTAGTTTTTAAGGGGCAAGGTGAGAAATAAAGGTAGTGAGGTAGCATAACTATTTAAACATGTTAGTAGTAGATAATTTTGTGGAACAACTATTTCAAAATTTTTGACGAGTTTTGAACTAAACAAAAGTAACCAAAACATAATAAAACAGACATAAAAAATAACTGTAGCTCTTAGAAGGACTTTTCATGATTCATCTTGAGATTGTTAGGAACTAATTTTCACAAAGGTCGTTTTATTCATTCGCGGTGCAATATGTTTCGGCTTCCAAACTAGGATCTCAATTATAACCTGTTTCGCCATCTCTTTATCAATAGCACTATAGGTTGATGCGTAGAAAACTCCGTTACATTAAATAAACGAAAAATACAATAAACAGAATCTTAAAACTAACTACAAATCTTAGCAACATTGCTAGATTCGGAAACTCTAATTATCTATTAATATCTTTTCTTCATCAATAATCATCATCACAACCTTCTATCTCACACTTCCTTTTTCGATGTATAATAACTCTCTCTTACTAACTCTAATTCTCTCATAACTTTCCTAGAAACTAAGTTTATAAACACATTATATAATTATCAAAATACTCCTATGATTATTTCCTAACAATACTCCCCCATTCGAAATCGACCTTTTCCTCAAGGTCGTAAGTCGTATAGCTTCTCCATGTTTCATGCAAAATAGTTTACGTCTCATCCCACTAGGTGATTCGATTTCAAGACCATAGGATAGTGTATGTTTGCTTTCATAGTTTAATCCACCTCATTTAGAATCAAACCCATAAATTTTTTTGGAAAAACAAATGAAATTTATTTTGTCTTCTAGATTTTTCAACTTGGATACATTTTTTCATGTCTTTCGTGATGATATCATTATTGTCTATACTTTAGTAAGCAAGTTTTTTTGCGATTTCTTTGTATGAAGAGTTGTTCCACTTGTCCTAAGTTCTTGGCACATCTTTAGCACTTCTACGATTAATATGAACATTTATAGTCAAATTTTAAATTCTAGTAGTCAAAATAAATCTAATGTTTTTTTTCTAGAATTTTAAATATATATGTAAAGTGATATTCTTATAAAAAAAATTTAAATATTATCAAAAGTTTGTTCAGAATTACGGCTCAATTGTCAAACCCCTGACCAATTTACATAAGAAGAACTCCTTTACTTTGAATAACGAAGCTCAATTAGCGTTAAAAATCAGTATGAGTTCTACACCAGTGTTATAATTATCGAATTTCTCTCAACTTTTTGTAATTGAAACATATGCAAGTTACAAAGGAAAGTGGGAGCGATTCTTATGCAAAACCAGCAACCTTTAGCATTCCTAAGTCGTGCATTTGGTCCATGAAATTTGGGATTGTCTATAGATGAGAAAGAGTTGTTGGCTCAAGTTACTACAGTCACGAAATGGAGACACTATTTGAAGTGCAATAAATTTATTATCTGGATGGATCGATAAGCTTTAGAATACTTGCTGGAACAGTGATTAACCACATAACGACTTACTGATCCTTCAGAAATTGGTGACTATTAATTCCTCAATGGATTGCTATATTTAATGGGAAGGATCGTTATCAGAGTTGAGGTGAAATTTAGAAAATAAATTATAGAGTCGATCCACCACTCTCAAGAGGGTGGGCATTCAGGAATTCGTGCATCAGTCACAAGCGCTAAGCAATATTTCTTTCGGCCAAAAATGACCGGGGATATCTGTCAAACAATTTTACAGTGTGAGGTATGTCAAAGGTGCAAAGGTTAACATTACCCCTATCCCGTATTATTACAACTGCGCCAATACTAGCATAACTATGGAGCCACATCGCCATGGATTTTATGGAAGGTTTGCCTGATTCAAAAGGCAAGACCTGTATTATGGTAGTAACATATAGATATACAGAGTATGCTCATTTCTTAGCCGAGAAATACCCCTTTCTTAGCTTCCCAGGTAGCAAAACTTTTTCAAGATAATATTCAAACTACATGGTAGCGCTTTGAGCATCACGTCTCACCCAGAAAAAATTTTCACAAGCAAGTTTTGGCAAGAATTGTTTATATCGTTGGCGGTAAAGCTACAATTGAGCTTGCGTACCATTCTCAGTCGAACAGCCAATCAAACCGACTCAACCAACCCTTAGAGATGTATCTAAGGTGTATGATAGCCCACCAACCAAGACAATGGAGTGATTTTCTATCATAAGTCGAATGGTGGTATAATATTATCCACCATTACCTTATTCAAATGTCTCCATTTGAAGTCATATATGGATATATCTGAAGACATTAAAATTGTATTCATTACAAAACTCACAACTTATGATACCTAAAAATAGAGAAATAAATGATTAAACTACCCTTCAAATATAATATATGCTAACGTCTCCCTGCAAACTCACGATGCGATAGCTATAAGCATTGAGAGTTTGTCAAACAAAACATGGAAGCGAGAAGCTGAGTGTGCCTTAGTAAACAAATTAGCAATCTGCAAAGAAGAATGAACATAAGACAAGATGATGGTGCCAAGCTGAAGATGATGACGGGTGACGTAACAATCAATCTCAATATACTTGGTTCGCTCATGAAACACTGAATTACGCACAAACTGAATAACACTTTGATTGTCACAATATAATGGAGTCAGACGACGAAGATGAACACCCATGTCCGCAAGCAACCAACGTAACCAAACAATCTCACAAGTAGTCGAGGTCATGGCACGATACTCAGCTTCTGTAGAAGACCGAGAAATAATATCTTGTTTCTTACTCTTCCAAGAAATAAGCGAATCACCAAGAAAAATGCAGAATCCAGTGGTGGATTTGGGATCGGTGGGATCACCAGCCCAATCAGCGTCGAAGTATGCACGTAGCTCGAAAGATGACATAGAAGGTAACAAGAGACTTTGAAACTGAGTGCCTCGAAGATACCTGATAATACGAAGAACAGCAGCCCAATGAACAGTACTAGGAGCAGTAACAAACTAACTAACTACATGAACAACATTCACAATATCTGGACGAGTCACAGTAAGATAAAATAGGATGCCAATAATAGTACGATATAAATCGGGATCCGACAAAGGAAGACAATCAGACAAAGAATATCGGGCATTAGTCTCAAGAGGAGTATCAGCAATCTTGTTGTCAGAGAGACATGCACACTCAAACAGATCAGCTATGTACTTTGACTGAGATAATAGATAACCTTTTGGAGAATAAGCAACCTCAATGCCTGAAAAGTAACGTAGCAAACCCAAGTCTTTCATAGCAAAACAACGAGCCAATTCATACTTTAAAGATTCAATCCCATCACAATCATCGCCATAATGATTATGTCATTAACATATAAGGATAACAAAATATGACCTGTACTCGTATGTCTAACAAACAATGCGAAATCATAATGACTAGGACGGAAATCAAGCAAAGTAATCACTATGAAGAACTTCTCAAACCAAGCACGAGGTGCTTGTTTGAGTCCATAGATAGCCTTACGAAGCCGACAAACTTCACTAGGTTTGTGGGTGACACCCGAAAGAGGCATCATATAAACTTTTTCATGAAGTTCACCATTTAAAAAAGCATTCTTGATATTAATTTGAGATATTCTCCATCAACGTACAGAGGCGACCGCAATCATAGTACGAACAGTTGTCATCTTTGCAACAATGGCAAAGGTTTCTTCATAATCCATGTCATACTCCTGGGAGTAACCCTTAACAACAAGTCGGGCTTTGTATTGTTCAATAGAACCATCAGACTTTGTTTTAATCTTGTAAACCCTGTACAGTACGTTTTTTGGATGGCAACAGTACCAAACCTCATGTATGGGTCTGATGAATAGCAGTAAGTTCCTTAACCATAGCATCCTGCCAAAGTGGGTCATGAACAACCTCTCTATAGGACAAAGACTCATAAAGACGATAAATAGAAGCAACAAATGAAGCAAAAGAACTAAAATAGGAAGAGTAAGCAAAATTAGGTTGCTTAGTAGACTTACGTGGTCTGGTGGACTGACGAAGTGGAGGGACATCTGCAATCTCAGGAGTTGATTGAATGCCGTAGGCGTAGTAGAGGGAGAGGTAGATGTCTCAGGAACCAAAGTATCAGACTCTGTCAATCCATCAGTAGGAACAACTGGAACTGTGGATGTAGCTTCCTCAGTGCCAATATCAAAAGGATCAATGTGAATGAGATCTGACTGCATCATATGATGTGAACTAGCAGAAAGAGAGAAGAAAAGAATATGCTCTAAAAATACAACATGATGAGAGACATACAATTTTTAACTAACTTGATCAAAAAAATGATATCCTTTCTGGCTAACACCATAACCAAGAAAGACACACATGACACACCGAGAGGACAATTTATTACGCTCGACATGTGGTCGAAAAACAAAACAAGTACAACCAAAGACTCGCAAAGAGGAATAATCAAGCGCATGCCCATACAACTTTTCAAAGGGAGACAAACCTGAATTATGAAAAGTTGGAATTTTATTGATCACTTGAGCAGTAGTAAGAATCGCTTCCTCCCAAAACTCACTAGGAACATCGGCTGACAATAAGAATGAGTGAGTTGTTTCAACAAAATGCCGATGTTTACTTTCAGCAACTTCATTTTGTCGAGGAGTGTTAGTACATGATGTTTGAAGTATAGTCCCATCAGAATCAAGTAAATAGGAAAAATCATTAGAAGTATATTCACCTTCCAAATCACAACGAAAACATTTGATGACGGCTGAATGTTGTGTTTTTACAAGAGCCCTAAAGTTGGTGAAAATGGTAAGATAATCAGACCTACGTTTCATAAGGTAAACCCAAGTATAACGAGTGCAATCATCAACAAACGAAACAAAGAATACAACGTAAGAAATTTCTGCTCAAATTATTTTGAAATTGGATTTATTAAGTAGGATTTTAATATTAAAGATTTTATTTGAACAAGGTATTATTTTTGAATTTTGGAATATCCCGATATACACATATTGCTCGGAATCCAAGTAAGTGTAAATACAATGTTTTACAACGTTTTTGCTACAGCCTACATCATATGATAGATATTACTTTCTTTATTACTGTTTTATTTTATCACACGTTTTCGATGGTATCAGAACACCAAGGTTTTAAAAACGATTCTGTAGACTTATCTGTATGCTCACGTGCACCTGGAAGATTGTCGATCAACAAGTAAGTGATCAAAAGTTTATATTTTGATATAAATGTATGATAATTTTTGTAGTTGATTTTAAAGTAAGTATTTTTTCTTTTATTCTTTTGCAAATATTTTTATAAAATCTTAAATATGTTTTGGAACTTTAATATATATTTTGTTTAAGAACTTCAAATATTTATTTAAAGTAATTTCAAACTATTTTAAATTACATTTTAGTACAAGTTTTAAAATTTTTGGAATTATCTCTGTGATGTAGATCTGTACCTAAATCTAAAACAACAACTACTCTCAATTAAAAGATTTGATCCTGATTAATAAAGTTCATTAAAACATATGTAAGCCCTAAAGCCTAAGGTAAGCATACAGAAAAAGAAAATATTATTGAGTTCGAGAAAAAAGATTTAATTAGTATGTTTTAATTTTCAAACGATATTTAATGTTTTATTTCAATTTACGACTTTGAATAATTGCGATGATTTCAAGATTTTGGCAAATTTATTACAAAGCTTCCGCGAAATTAAAGTTTTCAATTAGTATTTAAATTTTGAAATTATGATTTAGCGCTCGATTTCAAATCAATTTGGAGAAAATTTTAGGGTTTTCAAAATTATGGTTTCAAATTGAGAATTTTTATATTAGGAATTTTTAAATTGGGGCGTTACACGGATGGTTGATCGTTGATTGAATGTTGATGCACATATGAGACCCATACTTGGTCTCAATCAAAGAAGTTTCCTAATATGTTTGTTCATTTTGTAGGTATTTCTTTTTTTTTTTTACAATCTTGAAGGATTCTTATCCATCATGGACAAAGAGAAGTTCACTCACCTAGTGAAAATAGAAGGTTTTGGTCTCCTTGAAGAGTAGGTCCACAAATGAAGAGGGGTTCGCCGAGCTTGCTCGGCCACGCCTCCCATTAGGCTCTTCAATAAGTCCAATATGTCTTACCTAAAGCTTTAGTTTATCTACTTGTTTAAGACATTTTTTATTTAATCCTTGTTTTGTTCATTAGCTTGTGATCGGAGTTGGACCAATTTGTGATGATCTTAAAGTCCAAGTCCAATAAAGTTTCACTTGACTGATCCAACTTAGTGGTTAATGGAGTGTATTTTCTAGTTTTCTTTTATGTTATCTTAGGGGGAGGTAACGTGATCCAGCTTAGTGGTCAAGGGAGTGTATTTTCTAGTTTTCTTTTATGTTATCTTAGGGGGAGGTAACGTGAGTTGATGGCATGGAGAGACGAAGAACTCACCTTGAGAAAGCTATTGGCCTTGATCGAATTGAAGAAGAATGATGAGGACATCATCGACGTTTTTATTATTTATGTGATTTTATTATTTATTCCAGTTATTGTTATTTTTCGTGTTTTAGGGTTATTATGGGCCGGTTAAGGTTAGCCCAAAGTTAGTCTATTTAAACGTTTTTATTGTAATGTGTTGGATAGTTTATGATTATTGAATGAAATGGTTTTTTGAAATCCTATTTTCCAATCCCCTATTCTCCCTCGAGCTTCTCTTCCCCTTTTCTTTTCTTCTTGGCTATACACTTTCTCCCCTATTTTCCTCTTCTTCTCCCTTCTGAAGCTATATTTCTTTCTTAATATTTTCCGCTGCATCAAAATGGTATCAAGCGGTTTTATGAATG